>JAHBCN010006767.1:0-12500 GCA_019359885.1 Listronotus oregonensis
TTTTTACATATTTTATACAAACCTTTTAAAGAAAGTAAAGCGTTGCTCCATAAAGGATTCATCTGGATAAAAAAAGGGGAGGATGATCAGTAAAATGTTAAAAATCTTTTACGTGATTTGCTTAATCAGTTCGGATCTCTTAAACAAGCACTGGTTTTAAAGTTTAAATTCCACTATACCAAAAAATACTTTTGTTTTAATCATAATAAGTTGACCTTTGGTCGGAAGTGCCTTTTTTTGGAAAATTAAGTTTTTTTTAAAAGATTTTCCATATTAAAAAGGTTACTTAAAAAAAAATAAATATAAAAACTTCACTAAAATAAACAATAATTAAATTTAAAAATTGGTAAAATTTTATAAAAATTGAAAGATTGTAAATTTTGAAACATTTTTTTTCGTTTTTAACTTGTTATTAAATAAAAAAAATAAAAAAATTGTTTTAAAAAACCCGGAAAATAATAATTTTACAAATTATTTTTCCTTTTTCCTGGCTAAATACAAAATGTTATTTATAAAATTTGTGAAACGCATAAAAAAAACAATTTAACGGAGTGCAAAAAAACAAACAAAAAATCCCCCCAACCAAAACGAAAATTTTCTTGCGACAAACGCCCCATTTAAAGAATCACAAAACCAACCATAATAAACTGGAATGCTTCTAGTATTTTAGCAAAAAACGTAAATTAAAAGGAAGTGCATAAATATTATTCGAATCTCTTACGACACGGGCATTTTCCCGGAGAGTTGGAAAGCTGCACGTGTGCAACCTGTCCCAAAAAAGGATCCAAAAGTCTCCCTTCTAACTATAGACCTATATCTCTTTTTCAGTTGTTTGCAAAGTAATGAAAAATTCATTAATTCCCAAATCTTAAAGTATCTGGAAAAACATAAGATTTTACGTAATAGACAATATGGATTCTGTCACAGTAGGTCCACAGCTGATCTTATTTCCTCTGTCTCACACAACTGGAAAAAGTCCCTTGAGTTTCTTGGTGAATCCCAGATCGTTGCTCTTGACATATCAGGTCTGGCATGATGGGCTTTTTAACAAACTTTCACCTAAGCTTTGCTCTTGGCTTTCCAGTTTCCTTTCTAATCGACGTATATCAGTTAGTGTAGATGGTCATTCCTCCAGCTTCTACCAAATTAATGCTGGGGTCCAGGGCTCAGTGCTGGCACCCACGCTGTTTCTTCTGCACACTAACAATTTTCTCTCTTCCACAATCAATCCCATCCCGATAGTACCCTCCACTTTAGTATTCAATTTCTTAAGCCACCGTGTAATTCTGATTTCGAAAACAAACACAGGTCAATGCAGATATCTCTTTCACAAGACCTCAAACTTATCTTGGATTGGGGCGCCAAAAATCTTGTTCGGTTTAATGTCTCGAAAACACAGTCATGTTCGCTGCCGCGAAAAAAGTCTGCAAATGCTCATCCCTTACATATGAGCGGCCAAGTTCTGCAGAACAAAAAATTGTTTAATCTTGTTGGCGTTAGTTTTGGGAATAACCTCAACTGGCACAAACACATTTCATCCATAGCTTAGGCAGTTTCAAAAAAGATTGGATTCCTCTTCCGAGCCAGAAAAGATTTCTCTTCTTCCAATCTGTACACTCTGTATGTATCCCAAATCAGACCCTCTTTAGAATATTGTTCTCATGTCTGGGAAATGGCGTCCCCTACAACACTTAGCATTCTGGACTCCATTCAAAGAAGAGCCGTTCGTCTTAGTAATGATCCAACGCTCACAGAAAGGCTTGCTCTTCTTGACCACCGTCGAGCTGTAGGGGATCTGTCGCTCTTCTACAGGTATTTTCACCGCTTCTGCTCAGAGGAATTAGCCAGTATAATTCTTTCTCTGGCAGCGCCCAACAGAGCAACACATAGTGCAACTTTTATGCATCCTTTTACAGTTCAGTTAGAGAGGCCCCAAACTTCCCGCTTTCTTCGTTCCATCATCCCTAGAGTGTCAAGACTATGGAACCTGCTGCCCGCAGAAGTTTTTCCTTCTCCTCTCAATCTTCAAAAATTTAAGTCCCGTGTGAACAAACTCCCTCTCACCACACTTAAGACACCCACGGTACGTTAGTACTTAGGCATCAGCCTTTGTAGACTGTCCCAAGATAAAAAAAAAAAATAAAGATAGGTGTGCATTAATGTCACTTAATTTAAATAATACATGGTTACCTTTGCTTGATGCTGGAGTTATTTTAGGAAAACTTAAAATCAATTAACACACCACCCTTTTTTATTTTTAAAATAATTAATATACCAGTTACAACAGAAAAATGTCTTGTATGTCATTACGTCAAACATGTCTCAGATTATTTACAATTTTTATTAAAATTTTACCAATTTTAATTTTAATTATTGTTTGATTTTTAATTAAGTTCTTATACTTTATTTTTATCGGTGGCAGACTTGCCAGTCAAGATAAGTATTTCAGGCGATCTGCTAGTTCAGAGGGGTCAATAGGACTAAACAGGCTCAGTCTCTATACCCCGGGACCAGAACCGAAGCGGTCCCATTGTATAAAATTTCTTTTTCGTATGTACCCAGTGACGACTTTTAGTAAACCTTTTACTAACAACTTATTTAAATATCCACTTTCGTTTTCGCCCTCATCAATTATTTTGAAAGTTACATAAATTTTTCGGGAAACAACCGTAAAGGCACAGAAAAAAAAATGTTTTTGTCTTCCTAAACCAAACAGGAACTTAACTTGTCAGTTTAAAGTGCCGCAAGAATGTTTTTGATATTTTAGGTTGACTAGTGATGAGCGAGACCGGTCTTGGTCTTGCGGTCTTGGTCTTGGTCTTGCAGCAAGACCAAGACCGAGACCAAGACCAAGACCGGGGTATGCAAGACCAAGACCAAGACCGAGGGGTGCAAGACTACGCAAGACCAAGACCGACCTGCAAGACTCTTGCACTTTTATCACTTTTTTTTTAAATTATAATATTCAATTTTTATATTCAATATACAGAGGTATTTCATACAGACATGACAGAAAATGTGTCGAGAACTGCCTAAAAAGGCGATTATTTTATGAGTAACAGGTTTTTTTAATAAAATAATAATTAAATCGACCACTTCGTTTTTTAATAAAATTATCTTAAAACGATAACTAGTAGATTCAGTAATGTTTCAAAAATATTAAGATTGTGACTCAATGGTCCGATAAAGCTCGATATCTCCAAAACCGTTTACGACAAAGAAAACTAAGAGTACAAAAGTTATAGAAGCTGAAAATTACTTACCTATTCCTAATGTTTTTTTTAATTAGGTATCTAGTGATGCCACTTACTGGATCAAAAATTCCAAAATCCAGGAAAACATTATTTTTGTGCCACACTGTAAGAAGTGGCATCAATAGATTGCTCCTTTAAAATAAGATATAAATGTAAAAGTGATGGTTTAATAAAAAATATATTTGTCATTTTATATAGGAATACTTTTAATATAAATGGATTTTAAATTTCACTTCCGGTTTAGACGGAAAAGTCAAAACAATGCCAAAGTCAAATGATATCAATGTCAAGTATAATGATGACGTCATTTTTGTCAAAACCGAAAATGATATATAAAAAACCATCTACGTCGACATTGTACCTATATGACAGTTTAAGAATTTCCAGCATAATATACAGGGAAGCACTTTTTTTAAATAATTTTTTCTATTTTAGGTTAAAAGCTAAAAATAAGGAAGTTTTCTTGAGTGGTAGTGGATTTTTTGGAAAATTCTGAAATAGAAAATAATTTTACATTTTACGCCCTTTTTTCTATAATTTTTGTATATTCAGTTTTTTACCATTATGAACGGTTTCGGATATATCGATCTTTGTCGCACTATCGAGCCACCTTGTATATGCAGAATGTTTATAAAGTATTTGTACAAACTTTGTACGGCAAATTTTTGACTAATTTGAACATAGAAAGATTATTTGAACTGAAAAGCTTTTTAAATACCTTTTTTTTAATTAGAAACCAATGTTTACATATGAGAATCATTTTCATGGAAATTTCACCTCTGGTTGAAATTAAAAGTTTTTTTTCTGCCCTCAGAGTACTCAGTATTGTAATTTTATATGCTTCTTCAAAAAAATTTAAATGTTTCCTATTACTAAAATGAAGCGCTATAAATAAATAAACCCCTACATTCTTTTTAATTAAATAATTTAAATGTACATGTAAGGTTAAAATTGGTATATTTTAAAATTTTAAAGCAAAAAATAGTCTCCATCTTTATTTATTTGTAAGTATTAAAAAATATATATTTTATTTAAGATTGCTTAGTTTAAATTATTACTACCAAAAAAAACAAGACCAGCAAGACTCTTGCAGCAAGACCAAGACCAAGACCAAGACCGGGTGGTGCAAGACCAAGACCAAGACCTTCTTTGGGCTTGCAAGACCAAGACCAAGACCATACTTGCAAGATCAAGACCAAGACCAAGACTAGCCCGGTCTTGGTCTTGGTCTTGCTTTGCTCATCACTAAGGTTGACTACGAATGCAATTTTCTAAATCGCATGTTGTAGAATAGCCGTCACCGAGGGGCAGAAGTATAGGGTCTTTGATTATATTTACGTGGCTTCTGAGGCCTTTATTTTTGAAGACAGAAAAAAATGTTTTATATAAAAATTGTAGGATTTTTTCCATATTATCTTTTGAAATTATCAGTAAAAAAATAGCGCAATAAAAAAATGGAAAAATACAGGCAACTTCAACTTTTTTAAATGAAACACCCTGTATATTATGCTCTACAACGAAAGACCTTTTTCTTCTGATTTCAAATATATATACATTGATGATATTTGGATAAACCATTTTTGAGATATTTTAGTTTAAAATATTAATAAATTACAAAAAAGTTTCATATTAGTATCAATAAAGCCATGGAAACAATAAAATTGTTATGTTGCTGAATTTTGTGAGGGTTGTTTCTGGACCAATTTTTTGTGATTAAACATTCCTGCTAAAGTGAAGGAAGACTTGTCGGTAAATAGAATTTTATTTAAAAACTTTGGATCCCGCTGCATGAACCTAGCTATTTTCAATGCATAGTTAGGTCGGTCCTGCATGTTTTGTTCATAAAGATTCTGAACGGACATAAATTTATAAGGATAAAATTTGTAAAATTTTAAGGTTAAATAAATTTTATAATTTGTTTTATTAAGTTCAGATGCCGCATCCGAGATTGATATTGCAGGATTTTCTAAAATTATTAAAAGTAGTTAGTGCTAGTCCAAAAAAAAAGTATAATAATTATCTTGAAAAAACGAGGATATCCAAAACTTTGTTTTCATTTCGTGATGTAGTCCTTTTCTTTATTTTAAAGCTTTTTCGTTCAATAAACTTTTTTACTATGTATTTATTAGTATCTATAGATGGTGCCCGTTGTTAAGGATATAACAAGTAATATTCTCCTTACACTGTCGTCACATTATTATTGTTACTATAAAAAAGACGCATAATAGCGATTATTTGTTCTTCTGAATAGCCCATCGACAAAAAAGCAATTCAAATTACTTTTAATAGTTAAAATGATAAATTTCAACTTTTTACAATATCAATACGTCAAATTTATAGTTTTCATAGCTTTTTTGATACTAATATGTTTTTTTTCAATTTATTTATATTTTAAGCTTAAATATCTCAAAAATGGTTCATCAAAATACCATCAATGTATATATATTTGAAATCAGAAAAAAAAGATCTTTTAATGTAGCGCATAATATACAGGGTGTTCCATTTAAAAAAGTTGAAGTTGCCTATATTTTTTAATTTTTTTATTGCAATATTTTTTTACTAATAATTTTAAAAAATAATATAAAAAAAACCTACAATTTTATATAAAACATTTTTTTCTGTGTTTAAAAATAAAGGCTCCAGAAGCCACGTAAATATAATCAAAGACCCTGTACATTTTTAGTGAGTGATAAAAAAAGGTACCTAACGCAACGTGAAAAGACTTTTTGTTTGTATGATTTCCTATGGCATAGAACCAGACATAGAAATTATTTCTGAAATGTGCTGACTGATGAGCTTCTAGACCCGAGTAATTAAATTAAACAAATACAAGACGTGTTTTTATACAACAAGGAACTGATCATAGAAAAACGCATATCCAAATAAGTACATTTTTTTAAAAAACAAAACAAAAAAATGCTATTGCATCATTTTACTCAATCAATATATTATGTTATGTTATTATGTACATTATAGTAAGATAAGCGCGAAAAATAAAATTAGACATTTCAGACTGATTTATCTACAAGTACCTAATGCCAAACAGTGGATGAGTTATGATGGTCTTTATCAGTTTTAGCAATTAAAATCTATTTTTGTTTTGGTTTTTAAAATAGTTAATTTAATTTGCTACAATATAGTCCAAGACTTATTTATGTTTATAATATATTTAATAATGTCTGAACTTTTGCACAATATCATGTACAGGGTTTTTTATTTATATTTTGACACTAACTTACAACGGTAATCGAAAAAGATAGAAAAAGAACTTCTTGTAAAAAAAATTCATATTTTTTTTATTATCTTTTAAGTATAACAAAAAAAAAGCAAATGAACATCAAAAGTTAGAAAAAATATTTTTTTTCACTTTGCTGGCATTTCGTTCTGTCGGTTTCAAAATATTTAAATTTTTAATTAAAAATTCAATTGATAGTAAAAATCAACATTTTCTTGAAAAACAAATAATTTATTATGAACTTAAAAAATCTAAAAAATAACAAATTTTCAACGTAACTTTCACCATTTGCTCTACATTTGAAAATGTTTTCTTTTTTTAACTTACAATTAATCGCGTTAAAAACAAAATTGGACCGGTTCCCAAAAAGGTATTTTAGTCTAGAAACTTAAAAATAACTCGAATTTTTTTGAGTATTTCGATAGTTTAGGTATTTAAGAATATCTGCTTAGAAGGATTTTCCGAAATTCGATTTGTTTTAAAAGTTATAGCTAAAGTTGTTGTTGGGCGCAAAAGCTAGAAATAAAAGTTCTGAGTTTCGAGCTTTAAGTGCTCCAGAAGAAGGAAGAAGTGCTTGTCTTTCGGAGAGAAATTCTCTCTCTCTCGGCTGAAATCGCTGATTAAGGAATTGTAAGTAATATGTACTATTCTATTTGTTTGACTACCTGAAACATAACTTTAAATTTTAAACGCGTGTTTGTCGAAACTACTTTTTTTAAAACGTTTGTCACAAAATCTCAAGTTCTAGTTCTAATAAAATATATTTCTCAATGGCAGAGACCAACAAAAAATTAAAAATTTTAATTTTTACTATTTTTAAAAATTCGGAAAAGTTAAAAAAATAACTGTAAAAAACAGCTTTTCTTTTAAATTTTGTGAAAAAAGAAAGTGTTTTTTTTTTCATTTTTCCTGGTTCCCGCCATAATGACATTTGCACTGATAAAAAGTCTACCATTTTTTAATTTTTTTGATGACCAGAAGAAACGGAATTGTGACAAGACTGACACGCTCTTTTTTACCCCCTCTTTCTCAAAAGCGTGTTTTTTTTGAAATTTTAAATCTTTTTTTTTTTTAATTTCTTAAAATGTAAATAAATAAATAATAAAAAAAATAGGTAACCACAATATTAATTGCTTTTTTATAGATCATAAAAAACATAATTTAATTTTCCATTTTTTTCTCTTGGGGTGGTAATATTTTTAGACCTTATATAATACATGGTATTTTTTAAGTAATTTCACAAAAATAGATTCAGAGGGTTTAAATGGGGCTACTGGGCGGCCATATAAGAATGTCATACCCCCTTATCCAAAAACAATATTTCTCAATAAGATACTAAGTTTAAAAAAAACGTAAAAACAAATCAAAACGTTTGTTTTCCAAAGCAATGCAGATTTTTAATATCAATTGAATTTTTAATTAAAAACTTAAATATTTTTAAAACGGTTAAAGAAAATGCCAGCAAACATACATTTTTAAAAAGAGGATGGCTGGACCTTTACTTGTAAATAAAAATACACAGAGTCTTTTATTTAAAAAAAAAGTTACCTCATTTATTTTTCTTAACTTTCGGATGTTTATTTGTTTCTTTCGTTGTACTCAAGAGATAATAAATGAAAAACTATGAGACTTTTAAAGAAGAAGTTTTTTTCCATTCTTTTTAGTAAGCATTGTAAGTGTGTGTCAAAATATAAATAAAACCTTATAAAATAAAAATCTATAAGTTCCTGAAGGTTAAGCACTATTCATTTTTCTATTAACTATCAACTACTTAGTACAGTGTTTCCCAAACTTATCTAAAGCGCGACCCCTTTTTGTTAAAAAAATTGTTCACGACCCCCTACTCATCACCCAAACCAAAATAGCGACAAAAATAGCGTGCCTAATTTACAACTGATGGTTTCTCAAATTTTATTTTACTTTACTGTTTAAGTTTAAACTAAATATATTTATATAATTGTGTGTGTCTCAAATACACAGCCTAGATTTGAAAGATTAGTTTCAAAAAAACAGGCGCATGGGTCTCATTAACATTGTAATATTTGACTTTATTTTTTTTTTTTTATTTTTAAGGACTTTTTAAGAATTTTTTAATATTTAGTTTTTATGTTTCTTTTTGATAAATAATTGTTAATTTTTATTTACGTTTTTTAAAAATAAATCATGATTTAAAAAAGGGAGTGTTTTTGTCTTATTTTATTTCCGACCCTAGTACCTCATTGCGACCCCCAGGTCGCGACCCACACTTGGGGGAAAACCCTGACTTGGTATATCACTCTATTTTGCAATACTATGCAAATTAAATTTAGATTTCGATTTTTTTTTTTGGGGGGGGAGAGGATTGTTTTTTAAATTTTTTTAAATAAATTACCTGTTCCTGGATGCATATTGTATATTTTTGTAATAAAATCATTAAAACTCTCTTGTCTTAATAAGGTTGCCCATGAATCGCCTATAAATATCCATGGTTTGCTTTGTTTAACTCCTAGTCTGGACCAATAGCTTAGCGGTCTTATGAAAAAGTACCATGTTATCACAGCCACGGCGACCGCAGCTATGTACCACACCATTGCTGCTGTTCACAAAAACTAGAAAAAAAAATTAAGATTTAAAAATATTTTTTAAATTCTTTGCTACCCATATTTAGGAGCATTTATTTTATAGGTCTTAAATATAACATCCACATATTTAAATTATTTTTTTTACCATTGTCAACATGATGTGGTTGGAGAGAGAAAGAGAAAGATAAAATGACAAAAAATGCTTCTATCTCGACCTTTAGCACTATTAGTCCGGGAGGCTACCTCAAAAAAGCTGGCCAATAGGCCTTTTTATCATGTGACAAGCGCAGGCGCAGTCGCCATTTGGAATAGCGGCAATTCAAAGTTTCATTTTTTAAATCGACAATGGCTGGAATGCAGTACTATCTCCCCAATTAAATCTTTTCTGAAAAATCGTTTATGGTGCTTCATGATTTATAATTCAGTTGAAGCCCATATTTCCCGAATTAAAAAGGTGGTTTAAAATTCATGGACGTCTTTAAAAGGAAAAAGAAGTGAGCTGATTGAGGGTTGGGCATCATTACTTCTTTACTATAAAAAAAGTATCTATAATTTTATTCTAATTAGGCCTACCACATAAAACAATTGTTTTTGGATTAAATTTATTGTATTTAAATGATTTATAGGTGTATCACTCTTATATACCCCATAAAACACCGCTTCTTCCTTCCTTTTCGTACTGATATCATTATAATAATCGATTAAAAAAACCTTTTTTTGCTAATTAAGGCACTTTTTTTTTATTTTCGTATTTCCTTTCTTCAATAACTATACTTTCTTTAGTATTTTTATTTTAATTATGTGTTTACAGGCCTTTTAACATGCTTGTTTAAAAAAAACAGTACAAAAAAAATAGCTGATCAGCGCATGCGCACAAAAAATTGTGATAAAAAGGCCTATAAATATATTTTGCCATGAAATATATTTTTTTATATTACTATGAACTATAGTCGATTCGAAGCCTCAGGTCAGTGGGTTCAAATTTTTTACCTAAAAAAAATCGTGATAAATTGGATTTTTCGATATAACTCGAAAACTATTGATTTAAAAAAACTTGTATAATTAAAATTAATGTTCTAATAAAACTACGTTATTTTTTTAAATATTTTTTTAAACTCTTTTAACGATTTAAATTTAAGATAAAAACATAAATATCCCGATAATATTATTTAAAATAGATTATCAAAACCTTTTAATATGGTTAATGAAAAACAATTTTATCACAGTAAGCAGAATATCTTCCCAAAATTTTTTCCATTTTTAGCCCAATGTTATGATAATCCGAGTTTACTTTCTTACGGTGATCAACATATTTTTCTCAAAGAGGTGTCCAACAAGGAGATCCTCTTGGACCAGCTCTTTTTTGTTTAGCAATTCATCCACTTATTTTTTCATTAAATACAGAAATAAATCTTTGGTATCTAGATGACGGGACACTTGCTGGAAACCAAAATCGGTTTTAGAAAAATTTTCATAAAATAATCAAAGGAAATAAAGATTTGTGTTTAAATTTAAATTTTGATAAGAGTGAATTAACTTTTTTTCTAAAGATCATTCCAATATACTATCAAAATTTTTAAGCTTTGTTCCTAATCTTTTCAGTAATTCCCATTTCATTTTAATTTATTAAGAAGTGCTTTTTTTCAAATGAAATTAATACAATTAATAAAAAGACAAATTTTAAAATCTCTTAACCCAAAATTTAAAAATTTTTAGACTCACATATTTCCCATTATTTACTAAAATATTCCTTTGCCATACCTCGAATGTCTTATTTTTTAAGATGTTCACCATGTTGGAAATCTCAGAATTACTTTGTAATTTTGATAATTTTTACAAAGTTTAGTTCAAGACATAACAAATTGTGATATTAATTAAATTGTGGTTTCAAAGCACTCTTCCAATTTGGAGGTCTTGGAATAAGAGATACATCCACCCCGGTTTTATTTCTCCTTTTTAGGTTCAATCAATGACTGTCAAAGGGTTTTCTTTCCAAAAATTTTTCCTTCCTATATTCTTGCGACAGTAGATAATGATTTCAGCAATTGTTTTGTAAGATGGTTATCTGTTTGCAATCTTCAAATCAAACAAAATTAAAAAAACAGAAAATTTTGACTTTTAATTTGCCAAGCTGTCACAAATATATTACAAACATGTGCCAGACAAGTGAAGATAAGGCACGTCTACTTGCTCTTCAGGCCCCTGAAAGTAATGCTTGATTAAGCACCCTTCCCCTCTTCTTCCTTGGGAAATTTGTTAGACAACCCGCCATTCCATATTTCCTCTCTCAGACTTGGTCTGCCTGTGTGGAGAGCCCCCTGCGTTTGCGGCGAAAATGCTGATATTTATGGCCTACATGGGTTAAGCTGCAAAAAGCGCAGGGCGTTCTTCCAGTCCCGATAAATGACATTATCAAAACTCTGGTTTTTGCTGAAAATCCTTCTGTATTAGAGCCTCTTGGGTTTTCGAAGCGATGGAAAACGGGTAGATGGAATGACCTTAATTCCCTGGAAATATGGAAAACAATTCTTTGGGACGCTCGCAGCCATACACTTGCAAAATCCTATCTGGACAAAACTTCCCCAATTTTGTAGTGCGGCTGCTCTGTTGCTCGAGAATAAAAAAAATCTGAAATATAAAAAGCTTGAAAAAACCCCCTTTTTCTTCATTCCTTTTGCTTTGAAACTTTTGATCCTTTTGGTGATGAGGCTAAAGGTTTTATTAATGTAATTTCCAAAAAATACAATGAAAAAAATCTCAAAATTTCTTATCAAAAAATTTGGGTTTTAAACTGTGCAACGGGTAATGCAGCATCGGTCCAAACAATCCAGGAAGCCCCTAGGACTTGATGAAGTTTATAATGTTTAAATATAGATTAAGTTATTTATTTAATTTTGAATTTTGGGTTATTTGGTATTTATAAGATTATATATCTTATTTATATAAACTATTGAACATTTAAAAAGTAATTTTTCTATTAAAGTCAATTACCTGTAAAAAAAAAGAGCTACGAAAAATATATTGAACAAAAAATATGTTTTTTAATAAGCTCTATGAAAAATAATTTAAACACATTTTTAATTAAATAAGTAATAAACAAGATGTAAGCAAAAAAGTAATTTTGGTCAAAAATTTCGCTAATAGCAATATTTTTTTGGTACAAGTAAGTATACCAACTCCAAACCATTTCAAAATCAATTTAAAATGTTTTTTTCCCTTAAGGGAAAACCCAAAACTAATACACAGCCTCGAAATAGGAATAACATGGTGGCACAGATATTTTATCTATGTTTTTTGGCCAATAATTGTAGCCATTCCGATCCACTTGAAACCTTAACCAAAAGAAAATTTAAACTCTATTTTATTAAAAAAAAAAGTGCCTCCTCTATTTAAGTGTTATATACCTGACAGGACGATTAACATTTTTGATCTCCTACTACTATGCTACTC
>JAHBCN010006767.1:15000-47037 GCA_019359885.1 Listronotus oregonensis
TATATATATATATATATATATATATATATATATATATATTATATATTTTTACCCTCCCTGATCCGCCCCAAAATTCTCCTTTCACCATGTGACACAATTGTGATTTGATTTCAAAATGGCTGCCAAAATCGATTTTTTCTCCCAAAATTTTAGTATGCCATGACATGACAATTATAAATTATCAGCATAAAAAAGACGTTAAGATGTAAAAAATAAGGCGTAAAAATATTTGTGATTTTTTATTTTCAAATTTGGGTAAGACTTAGTAGGTTAAATTTTTAAAAAAATTTTGTATATTTTTAACGACTAATATCTCAAAATCAAATAGCTTAATTTTTTTTAATTTAACTAATAAAAAATTCTATTTCATTTAAAATATTAAAATTGATATGCACAACTGCCCTTTTTTACACAATCAAAATTTTTATATTTACATGGATGCCCCAATCCTTATAATAAGTAAAAGTACAGATAACAATAAATAATACACAAGTAGGAAATTATACCCCACCATGGGATAACAAATATTATATCAAGATCCATAAAATGAAAGAAATTTTTGGTAAAATTTAAAAGAAATTTAATTATTAATTAACAACAGTGAACCAAAAAATTATCATAGAAAAATGTATATATGTATAATTTTGCGTTTTAATAAAAAACTAGGCTCTTCATACTAGTTCTGATAAATTATATGATTTAGTAAATGTTTGAAATAAAGTTACATTAAATAAAAATTTGAGTTTTTTATTTTGGATTTTGAAATATTAAGCGTTAAAAAAATATATTTCCAATTTTGAAAATTAACCTCTATTCCCAAGTCTTAATTAAAAAAATTTCAAAATCCAAAAAATTTTTCCTATTTTTTTTCATCTCAAAAGCCTTTTTCGTACTGATAATTTGTAATTTCACATCATGGCTTCAATAAATTAAAAAATCATTTGGGTTTGAAATCAAATGACAAAAAATTTACACATGTTGAAAAAAAGGGGGACCCGGGTAAGATAGGTTAAAAAAATATACAGAGTGCTAATTAAATTTTTAAAAATAAGGTTACTTCGGTTAACCGGGTGAAAAAATTGTTTTTTTTTAGTCAATAAAAGCGTGCCCTTGGTGCATTACCTAAATTTAAAAAATGTATTCTTTTTAAATAAAAAAACTTAAAAATTTATGTCTGTCTATTTATATATATATATATATATATATATATATATATATATATATATAATTATATATATATATATATATATATATATATATATATATATATATATATATATATATATATATATATGTATGTACAGCAAACCAAATTTGGGGGATCGATCAGGTGGGCAAGAAAAAATCTTTTCTCGCCGAGCTTTCGGAAAACTTATTCCTTTTTCAAGGCTACATTTCAGAACGTTTTTAGATAAAAAAAACTTTTCTTTTATAAACAAAAAAATAATAAAAACAGAGTGATTTTAACAAAAACAAATATAAAAAATCTATAACTTACATGCAAAGTGAGTTAATTGTGAAGCAATCTTATAGAACTTATCAAAATTTCCATTTATGTAATTATAATTTATAAATACAAACACATGTTATTTTTATGATTGATGCATAAGTTGACCACGACATTTTATTTGTCCGGTTCTGGTTCTGAGACCATCGTAAACAGTCTGCTTTACAATTAAATTATATTGACCAGACTTCACGAGTCCTTAAAGATAGGATAACGTCACACAGAGTGACTGCAGAAAAACAAAACAAACTTGCGCTCTCGCTCAGCACACCTCGAAATAGGTCATATTTAAAATTATAAAAAAGATCAAAGTCTTAATATCTGAAAATAATTACATAAACGAACGTTTCTGATGGTGGAAATACATTTAGATAATTTAGCGATTAACAAAAAAAAGGATGTAAGCGACCTCAGTGCCTATGTTCCCATATTTACACATATGGACAATAATAAAAAGGCACCCTATAGAATTAGATTTAGATATTGGCCTCTTTTTAATTCAGGTACGCCCTATGATTGATTATTTAGTGTTTGTTTTCAATTAACAGATTAAGTCATGGTTAAAAATGTAAAGAAGAGATGGTTGAATACGGTCTGTATTTGCACTGTCGAGCAGCCTTCATGTGACAGGGCTGCTGGACAGTCGAATGCCTTCTAAGGGTGTGTCTCCCGGTTGTCTACCTAATGGGGAGTTTGCCTTTTTCAACATAGAATTTTGGCGTGGTTAATAGCCAACGACGGCTTGTGTGACGGACGAGTGACGGGTTGGTTTCTTTGTTAAATAAACAAGAGTATGATAATTAATAGAAAAAAAGCTGCTACTTGAATGACAGACAGAATATGTAATATCATGGTACAGAAGTTTTAATTAAAGGTTAAAAAAAAGTGCAATTTCATTTAATATGCATTTAAAGGTTTCACAATGTTCTTGGAGATTTTGTTAAGGATTTTCAGTGTGTTGTTAGGTTTTTATAAAAAAAAATTTTTCTTTCTAATTTTTTTTTTTTTTGAATATATGTTGCGTCAGCTACACTTGGGTGACAGACAGAGTAGAGGCGACATAATCTTTTGAAAACACCAGGGAAGTAAAAAAGGAGAGGTATTGGCACCTATTAGGCCAGATAATTACAATAATAATTATAAAAAATTAAAAAGAAAAAGAAATATAAAATTAAAATAAAGTATTTACTCGCCACCAATGGTATATAGGTGCGCGCGCGATTTTCCTTTTCAGTTGACACACAGAATGTCACATATGCGTACCTTTCAGTTCCAGCCATCCCCTTCTACCTCCAGTAATTAATTGTAAAGCAGACCTGCTACATGTGGTTCCAACCAATGAACCGGACAATAAGTACCGGGTGTTGCTCCACCAGGCAGGACATAGGGAATCCCATGTAAATTTTGAAATGTCAAATATTGGCTCCCCTAAATTATTTTTAGAAAAAAATGCTATTAGGATTTATTGAAGTGCGGAATAAGTTCCACCAAAATGAAAATTTTAGCGTTTTTCAACCAACCAGTAAAGAGTAAACTGCTTAAATACTTCAGCAACGTGGTATCATTATACCCTGTACTCTAGAAATCAAAAATAAAAACCCCATATCGATTATATAATATATAATATATAATGAACAATTTTGTGCAGAATTTCAAAAGAATCGTGCGCATTTCATTTTGGTTTACAGCTAATTCTTACATGCACTCTGATTCTGAACAATAAACAATTGTCTACATTTAGAAATCAAATTGCAATGAAAATATCCACGATTTAATCCGATACTCAAATCTTCCTCATTAACTGCCAGACAACGTAACTAAACGTTATAAAACTCATTTCTGCCACGTTGGCTAGTGCGATATTCTGGCATATTTAGCGGACATAGCATTCCTTAGCTGAGATCTAAATTTTCATATTTTTTATTGGTATAAAGCTTAGTTTTTAAATGTCCTCATAGAAAAAAATCGTTTGGCGAAAGATCCGGAGACCTGACTGGCCAAGATATTGCGTGGTTCGGGCCTATGATGTCGTTATTAAATGCGTTGTTCAAGTATTCGCGCACAGCGTGTGTTGTGTGCTGTGCTGGGCAGCCATCCATTTGATACCAAATCTCTTGATTTTCACGAGCAAAGGTTGTTCAAAGCAGGTAAAATTTGTTCCTCTAAGAAGTTCCAAAAATTACTCCGCATTCAAATTTCGGTGGAAAAAATGTTAAGATATAGTGGCCGAAAATTCCCGCCAAACTTATTAATTTTTGTGGATATTGAGTCCTTGTGGATTTTGGTTTTATTTACTCCAGTACCGGCAATTTTGAATGTTGGGTTCGTTGTACAATGTAAGTGCATTCGTCAGTAAAGCAAATATTTTGTAAAACCTCTGTCAGTGTTTGTCCTCTCCATCATCTCAAAGCAAAATTCCTGTCGTATTTCTCGTCTCTCCGTCTCTTAATTCTTGGTGTCTGTGCTTTATAGCGTGGTATTTACATCTTTTCAAAATTCGAGATATTGTGGTGTGTGATCTTGTCCAATGTCCTCCATTGTCTCGTGCTAATGTTCCTTCAGCCTCCTCCCCACAAGTATCATTAAATCCCTCCTGGTTTTATTTTCATTTATCTCCTGGATTTTCCACGTCGATTTTCTTTACATTTGCAATTATTGATTACTGTGCCTGTAGTTTATTTTTTTTATCGTTCGTTCTATTGTCAATTTACTTGGTATTAGTTAATGGAAAATAGGCTGTAAACATGCTCCACTTCTCTTCGATAACTATTTCCCTGATAAACCATTTATAATAATAATTTTCTTGATTTGAGTAGTTTATTATTTAAAAATGATCAAATGATTTGACAACGAGAGTAAGAGGTTTAATAATTATTCTGGCATTTTGTATAAACTTCCAATAATACAGACGTAAGAAGATAGAAGATTCGTAACTTATTTTAGCATTTATCTCTTGAGCGGACTAAGAAGAGCTGAAACTTGTACACTGGGTGAATTTTCGTGCTCTTTAAAAAATCCCAATAATATTTCTTCTAAAATAATTAGGGGAGCCAATATTGGACCACTTCAAAATTTGTAAAGTTCCCTATGTCCCGCTCGACAGACAGGCACGGTATATATATATATATATATATATATATATATATATATATATATATATATATATATATATATATATATATATATATATATATATATATATATATATATATATATATATATATATATATATATATATATATATATATATAAGATTAATTTCCAAAGTGTACAATTTTTCACAATAAAATTAGATAGATGTTCCAATTTGTCAATTAAGACGATACGTACAATCTCCCATTACCAATTCCTCATGAGTTGTATAGAATTTTTAAAATGAGTAATATTTTCATTCTAAAATCACTCTTTTAGAATTGTTTTAATAGGTTAACCACTGACCTCAATGGACCGTGCAGAAAGGTATCAGAATTCATACGGTTTTAAAAAGTGAGATTTGGGCGAAAAAAAATGTGTCCATGCGCCGTAGACCCTAGTCATCTCTTAGGGTCATAATCTTATAACAGAACCAGACTATAGATCAGATTTTATTTACAAATTCGTCGCCAAGCCGGTCCGTACTTCGTCAATTGATGACTTAAACAAAATATATATTACACTGGTTAAAAAAACCATGGTTACTGGTTTTTGAACCAGTCATTTGTGGTTTGTTTAGATGTTGTTCTTAATCAAAAATAAACATATTGTCCATTGTCAGCTCCTTAAATTCCTCAAGTTCTACGAATGTTACAACTGGGGAAAGCCACGATTTTTATACTGACCTTTATTTACATTCATCCAGTTAATAATACTAAAAAATGGCGAATGGACTGAACATGACTCTTGTGGCTTATCTGAAATTAACGTTTTGTTTCATCAATGTAACCGTCATAATTAGAAAAAACACTATAATTATTTATTTTCTGAATTCAAAAAAAATGTGGGCAAAAATGGCATTAATCTAACCAGTCAGTAGTATCATTACAACATAAAACATATTTCCTTGGAGCATATATAGAGGCTTGCACTCTTATCAGCACATCAAAAACAGTCATTTGTGCAAGAAGAAAGAATAGCCGGTATAACCTTTTTCTCCTTCAACGTGCTCATTGGTCGGTTGAAAAGGTATATCTCATACCCCACTCTGCGTGCTGATTAGTCGGTCTCTCCGCGTCGATCTATCGGCGTTGGTTGGAACCACGGAGAAAAGGTTATACTATGATTCTTTATTCTGTTTCGCACTGCCAAACCGCAAGGCTGCCTCTAAATGTAAATAAATGCTCGTTTATATAAAGACATTTGAATGTTTGAATACCTTTTATCGCTGAATGAAACACCGGTGAAGGACAGGAGTTAACAATTATTGTATCTTTTTACCCTTCTGTTTATAAGTCTGTTCAATCTCATAGCTTTATTTTCTTTTTTGGCGCCATATACAACTCCAGGTTAAATAAGCTGACCTAAACAACGGGTGACAGTGTATTACACGATCCCTTTACTGATCCCCAAGCAAACAAAACCCTTTTAAATATATGAAAGCGTTTAAACTTCGTCCGTTTTTGAACGACATTAAACCGACCAAAGACGACAGTCGCGTTTAATAAATTCTAACAGTTCCAAGCCATTTTACGGCGATACAAAAACTGGGGTCTTAAGTCAACCCTATCTTTTATTAGCCCCTATTTTCTATTTAAATTTTATAATATTAATTTTATTACCTCATTGTTTATATTACTACCTAACATAATTTATATATGTATATAGAAATACAAATAAAAGAACTTAGTACCTAAATAAATAAAAAATATATTTAAGCTAATCCTCAAGTCAGTAATGACATACAAATTTAGGAGTCACAGCACTGGTTCTGCTTTTAAATACGCATGCTTAATGACACTTTATCGTTTGTTTAGTGCGCGAGGTCGTAAACTTGCCATAAATACAATCTTCATTATATATAAAGTTAACGATTCTCTGGTTAAAACTCGTATTTTGTTTTTCACAGTAAGGTGTTGTATTTTCTATAATAGCGTTTAATTATTTTAATTATTTAATTGAAATAATAGTTCGGGAAAAAAAATATCTAAAGATCAGACCTAGGAATGGAAATATTCATTACAAGAGTGAAAACATTACAATTAAATTATTCTAGAAAAATTATAAGAAAATAATAAAATATTTACAGTAAAAGTAATCTTATAATAAACTTTTACAAATTTGCTTAGAAAGGAAAAAACTAAGAAAAACATATTCAAGGCACCTTATGCGAAACATGGTAAGAAGAGCGCTACTTAATAATCTAATACTTTTTAAAAAAAATTAATTAGTCTTTTTCTCTTTGTAAAAGAATAACTCAATTAGAAAATATAGTACTGACATTTTAAGAAGCCTATGGGAACTTAGAAAAAGTTAAAAATACAAAGATTAATATTACTAAAAGAAATTGTCGAGAAAGGGTGGCTTTTTTCTATTTCGCACGAGGCGGTCAGTCACAGGATCGGCCCTGTTTAGTACCAAGCCTTACCTGTTTTTGGTGGTATGTACAAGGTGGCACGCATGTTTTTGCTGAAAACCCTTCGGGAGGATGTATATAACAAGAACCGAGATATGCTCCCACTTAGAAAGAAAAGAAAACATTTATTAAACATACAAAATGGGAAATAACACTCTTCCTCTCTTAGTATTGGTCGTAAAGAAAAATTGTAAAGGAAAAAAAGTTCCATAAGTACAATTTTCACAAGATAGTTTGGTTAGAATTAGCAAAATTCATTACGATATAGCAAAATAGCAAAAAAACATAAAAAAAGAAGGAAAAAAGCATAGTTGCGTAATTTCTTTGGACTCTTTGTGAGAACTTCCATCTTCAGGCAAAAAAACATCATGCTTTAATAAAATATCTCGATAAATTTCATTAAATTCAGTTAAATAGTTTTTGTACAAAAATTTTGCAATTCAATATCGTTTAAACAAATAAACAATTTGCAAATTGGGTAGCGTCCAGAATGTTAAACTTAAACATTTTTTACGTATACTAAAGATATCAATCTTTTAAATGTTTTTATGAAAATCGGAGTATTTAGTCGTTTATCGCAATTGTTTAGGGTTATGATTTTTTTTTACTTAAAACAAATTAAATATCTTTGCAAATCCCAAATAAAAAATTTATTGAAAATATGGTTTAAAAGTACTTGTAAAAACAGTTCTTTTAATATATTGAGGTAATATAAATTTGGGATGTCAGAATAAAACCCAAATTTTAAAGTTAAAAAGTTTTCTAGAAATAGAATATCATTTTCACATGATTTATATGAAAATATTGTTTTAAATATTTTTATTTGTTAAACAATTATTTTTTTACCAAAAAAAATTGCTTATAGATAATTTTCTAAAATATTTTCTAGTACCTAGTTGAAATTACTGAAATAACCTATGCGGTCGCTTATTTACTTACTTAATTACCGAAACGGGTAGGTAAACAATGCTCACTATAATCCCAGATAAACCGGCAACTATAATTCCTTTTAAAATACACACATCGGGACTGAATGTTTTGTTTTGCAACATAATTTATAAGGTTATATTATCATTACTAATAATTATTAGATTAAGCGTTCAAAACATAAACGAGTAATGTGATAATATACTATTCAGCGGCGTCCCTTTTTGTTTTGGTTTTTAAAATTGCCAAATTTAAAAAATTTTTTAAATTTTTTTTTTTTTTTTTGTAAAAAGGAAGTTTTTTTTTTAAAATTTCCCAATATGATATTAGAAATTACACTTAAGGGGCTAAGAAGCGCTGGATTCACCCTTTTTTACCCCCTACAAACATACTTTTTGCTAAAACAGTTTTTTCCCATTTTAAAGTAAACAGGGCTTTTTTTTTGAACCCTGTATTTTTTTTTTAAAGGAATATAGCCATTTCGTGTATTTTTTCCGTAAATTTAATAATCTAATCAGAATAAATTTGAAACAAAAAAAAAGATTACAGCAGGTGACGTATTTTGTAAATGGAATACCCGTATTTTTTTATATTAATAGATGAGATTTTCACGAAACACAGGTCATTGTGCTTATTTGTCAAAGTCGAAAATTTTAAAAATACGTTTATTCTTTTTGGAGTATTTTTAAAATAGGTTTTCATCAGAAGAACGGCTTAAAATTATAACCCTATTATAAATGTGAAGAAACCCCAGGAAACAAACGAAGATATTTGGGAAATTTCCCCCGAAATATATCAGTAAAAACGAGTTTAAAACTGAAGTCTTATTCAAGAAACAAATTCGTTACATATTAAAAAAAGGACACAATAGAAAAAGAAACCGGGATCGGCTATTAAATTATTTTACTTTGTATCCCATGAAGTCAATTTCTGACCAGTTAGGACTTGAGGAATGGCCCCGCAAAAAGAAGAGTAACCTATGCGAGGTTCAGAGGAACAAATATTTTATTATCTTCCTATCACGTTCTTCCATGCATTTTTTAAACCCTAAAAAAAAGGAATTCCTTTAAAAAAAGGGAAAGGGACCCTATTGTCGGGCCAATATTCTATGAGCGATCCTTAACTGGAGAAAGATATCTCAATCTTCGTGAAAACGATATTGAAAAAAATTTAGGAGAATTGCCACTGGAAATTATTGCAAAAAATTTTTGGCCAAGAGGGCCCCCCCATGCTGTTTATAAGTTTTCGTATCTCAATCGCCGATACATCGTGGATTGGACGTTTCCCTTTTGGATGGCTACCAAACCCCAATTTACAATTTTGGCCCTTTTCTCCCCTTACTTGAAGAATGTCGTTCCAAAATGTAATTTTTGGCGGTTTAAAATAGATATCCCCTTATTTTTTTTAGCATACAATATAATTTAACCCTTTCCCCGTGGAAACCTCATTTAAAACCTCCAAAAGTAATAAACTTTTTAAAATTCGCTTGACAAATAAGCATATTGACCTTGGCACCATTATTTTAGGTTTAATTATCCATGTATACTTTTTGAAATTGGTAGAACCACGGAAAAAACCCCAGCAACCCCTATATCACCAATTCCTTAAAAAAATATCTATTTTGATATAAAAAAAACAAATTTTTTTAAAAAATAGTCACTCGTTGTAACTCTTTTTTTTGTTTAAATGTTTATCTATTAGTTTTTAAAAATTCTGGAAAAAATATACAAAATGGCATTTTTTTTTTTTTAAAAAGTACGGGAAGTTAAAAAATAATGGCCGTTTATTTAAAATAAAAACCCCCTGTACATATAGGTTTTAAAAAAAAAGTTTTGTTTAGCGGAATTGGTTTTTTGTAACAAAGGGGGGAAAAAAGGTGAATTCACCCTTCTCCCTTAAATAAAATTCTAATATAATTTTAAAAATTTGGGCCCCCAAAAAACCAATATTCCACGAAAAATGTGGACTTTTTTTTTTTGAAAAATTTTTGGGTGTGGGGTAAAAAGGGGGTTTTTTTGTCCTTCTAACCCAAGGAATTAAAAAGGTGTAAAACCCAATGCTATATTCATCAAAAAATGTCCACCCCGTATAACTGTCAGGTTGGCCCCGCCGATTCTCCAATAACAAAATTCAAAATAATTTAATGTTTGTACTTACATGATAAATCAGTTAATTAGAAACATTATATTTTATGGGCCCCAAGTTTTTTTTGGATTGATCAAAACCTTCTTATTTTTTTTTTTGTGTTTATTAAATTGTGACTAAATTTTTTTTTATTGTTTTTTACTTATTATCAAAAAATAAAAGGGGTTGTATGGTTTGGTCTTGCAAATTCGGGTAACACCCCCGTCTTTTTAACTTTATTTTTTAGGGGCTGATAACAAATAAAAAAAAAATTGGGGCAATGTTTCTTTTCTTTTTCTCAAAAAATTGAAAATCAAAAAAACCTTTTTTTTTCCCCCTTTTTTGAAAAAAATTTTTGATTTTTACCTTTGCCACACAATATTTCCAAACCCTTTTTTAAAAACTTTTTTTTATTTTATTTACCCTTTACACTTTTATTTTTAAGCAAATATGGCTGCCTTTGAACCAAAAAATTCGCAATTTAAGGAAAAAAAGTGAAAATAAATAAAAATCGGGGTTTTAAAAAGGGGTTTAAAATATCGTGTGCCACTTTATTAAAAATCAAAATGTTTACAAAAAAGGGGGGAAAAGTGAAAATAAGGGTAGTTTAATTTTTAACCTTGATGATAAAGATTTAAACGAAAGTTGCCAAAAAAAATTTTAATCCCCCCAAAAAAACCCCCGTATACAAATTTGATCAAAATGGGTTAAAACCTTTCGGACAATAATTTTGAAAAATAAATTAATTTTTCTTAATCTTGCATTATCAACTTTTAAGCTCGACATACTTAAAATAATATTTAACGGGGTCTGTTTTTGGTTTTCTCAGGTCCAAAAAAGGGTTTAAACTTTTTTTAAACCCCTGTTATTCTGCCTCATGAATATTTTTATTGTGAAAAAAATACCTAAAAAATTATAAAAAATTTTACTTTTTTAAGTCAACCAGAATCTTAGGATTAATTAAACTCATTTACACTCCCTTCCCTTTTTACAAAAGGTGATAAGTACATAAAAATATCATACAATATTTGAAATTTTTTTTAAAAAAAAGTGTTTTTTTTTTTTTACAAAAAATTTTTTTAAAAATAAAAACTTCAAAAATATCGACCATTTTTAAAAGAAAAGGGAGTAAAAAGGCCCATTTTTTTTTCCATATTATATCAGATATAAAATCTAATATTACACAATAATTTTAAATATTCTAAGTGTTCTTTTAACCAACAATTTTTAAAAAAAAAAAAAAAAATAATTTGGAATTTGACATTTATATGTAATTTTTTTAGATAGTAACAAAGAATTGGGGGAACCCCCTGACCTACTATTCTCCAAAATTCAGGGGCCAACCCCTGCCCCCGCCTGGAAATTTTTTTTCTGTTTTGGGTTCCAAATTTTTTAAATTCCCTTGTTCTAACCCATAAATTAATTTCTAATTTTATATTCAAATTCATTGGCCCAAGAAACCTATAAAAAAAAAAAAAAAGGGGGGAAAAAAAATTTTTGGGGAAAAATATTTTTTTGGGGGTAGGGGTAAAAAAGGGTAAATTTGGCCCTTGTAAGCTTAAATGAAATATCATCTTAAATTCAGTGGCTAAAAAACTTTAAAAAAAAAAAGTTTTTAAAAAAATTTTACGCTTGGGGGTAAAAAATTTTAAAAGATTTTAAAAAACTTTTTTTTGGTTTTTCTTTTTTTTTTCCGACCCTTTTGTTGATCTGTTTCTAAAGAGAATGCAAAGGTTTCACCGTTCATGACCTTAAAATCATTTAACGGTAAATTACAGATTTATCCGGACTAACATACTTTTTCCTCCCCCCGGTCGCTGCTCCACTACCGCTCTCTACTCTCTTCGCTCGCCGTTTTTTTCTTTGACACTTTTTAGGCTTTTTTCACCGATTTCCACCCCTGAGCAAAACATTCAAAATAGGGAGAAAGATTTTAATCTCTACTTTCATGCCGTTTTTTGGTAAAAAATTGATCCCCAAATCAAAAACTATAAATTCGAAAGAAACCATTTCCTTTGTTAAACTACACAAATTTTTATCTTTTTCCCAAAAAATTCTCCATTGGGGAAAATATCATTGTTAAGATTACATGTTTATCTATTTTTTTGTAAAAAAAATGTTTTCTTTTTTTCCCAATTTTCTCGCTTTTCGTGAAAAAAAAGTGATTTTATCGAGACTCCCCCCTCCCCCGTGAAATAGGTAGATTTGAAGACTTTAGGGTCTTTAATGAAACACAAATACAATTTTAAAAACTTTTAATAGTTAAACAGATCAAAAAAGGTAACATGAATTTAGTTGAAAAAAAGCATTCTACTTTTTAAGTATCTCATTCCAACCCAACTCCATCCCCCGAAGTTGGTGACAGAAAAAAAAAGGGTTTTGGTTTTCCCCGTTTAAAATATATTTATAAAATTTTTGAAACACCCCCCCTCAATTCTTTAAAAAAAAAATTGGAAAATTTTTCAAGTACTTAACTACTTGGTACCCCAAAAAATCATACCAAAAAATTTTATATACTAAACATTTTTGGGGTTAATAAAAAGGGGTTTAACACCGAAAATATTTGAATTTGGTTTTTTTTTTGGGGTTTGGGTAAAAATATCCTACCTGCTCTGATGTTTTTTAATAATGCAACTTAATTTTATTATTTTGAATACTTCCCCAACAAAATGATGCCCCACATCTATACTTCCCTACGCTTTGTTTCTAATGTGTTTGACATTTTTATACAAGACGGTTGTTTGAATACATCAACAGAAAACTTTTAAGGTCATTTATCTCAAAAAAACGGGTTTTCCTACAAAAAATACATTCTTTTTTTCAATCCGATAAACAATATACTCGCTTCTGAGCTACTGAGCGAAACATTTTGCTTGTTTTTTAGTTTCCAAGAATACAAAATTGTAAATATTTTTATTCCATACCCTGAAATGTTTTTCTGTCGTTTATATCATTTCATAATCAGCATCCAAAATACTAATAATTTGATTATTCGGATTTCGTTTTTCAAATTTAAGAAAAAAAAGCTTTTAACTTTAAATAACCCCAAAGTATTTTTAAAATGTAATTTTTCAATGTAACAATTTAAAAATTAACTAAAATAATAAATTGAATAGGTTAGACCCGGCCTAAGCCCAACATAATGCATGAGGAATCCTACAAGTTCTCTTTAAAGGTGTTTAAATTTTTAAATCGTCTCCTATTCTTTAAATTTAGTCTAGGTTGTTGGAATACCGCATCTTTACAATTTGACATACCGAACTTAGTCAACCTTTTTCAATTAAATGTTTCTGACTTATAAACAACTTATTATCAGATTTAGTGATTGTTTCCCAAAAATGTTAAAGAAAAATTAACCTAATTCTTGGGGGATAGTTCCATTTCAAACTTTAATAAAAGTTTTGCTTAAATGTATTTAATTTTTCTTCCCTTTGCTAAACAAGATTATATCATCAACATGCCTATTAAATAAATGATTGAAATACAAACATGGATCGTTGGGGACCTTTAAATTTAATTTCAAGTGGGGAGTATCGGGTTTTTGATACCAACACTTTTGCCTCATAAAACGTATAAACTTTATTAAGGTTTAAAATTTAATTTTACAATTTAACATTTTTTTTAACTCCCAGGTTTCCATGACACTGGTTTGGGGAAATCACCATTTAAAAACCCATTTCACGTCCAATTGGTTTTACAAACAAGTTATCTTCAACACCCAAGGAGGAGTAAGAATGGAAAGCATCCGTTCCACAGGTAAATGACTTTTAAGGGTGTCAAAGTCCCCTTGCGTTCCCCGACCACATTTGCTTTCTTGATGACTTCACCATTATTACGGGCTTTTTCACAAAACACCCATCTTGAATCAATCACCTTCACATCCTCTGGTTTTCAATTATTTCCCATGTTTTTTTTCTTTAAAGCATTCAACAATGTTCATTCCAGCCATTGCCCAATGAAACATTCGAGTAGGAATATTAGAGTTTAAGCCAAAAATGGTTGCCATAAGACTTTCATTCTTGTCAAAATTAAATCATAATCAGCCAAATCGTTGGGGCATCTTGATCTTTCTTCTTGCCTTCCATTTTCATTTGGCATTTGATCTTCCGCTCCACTTGAACATTGTATTTTCTTGTTCATTGAGCCAGTTTTTGTTGCCCCCTTTTTCGATTTTATGATAAAAACCCAATAGTGATGTTCATTTGTTTAATTTCTTTATCTGTCTTAAACATTTTTGTCTCATCAAATACCATTTCTTCTGGATTACTTTTTGATCAATGGAATTCCACAGACGATAGCCATTTTGGAATAACCAACCAAACATTTTTGACTTCACGATCCAATTTCTTTTTCTATCTTCAGCAGGAATGTGTTTTTGGGTATTCCCAAAAATTTTTATTTTTTTTAGATCTGGTTTTTGATTGTCCATACCTCAGCTGGGTTTTTTTTTCGGGTTTAAAAATGGGGGTTTGGGGTGGTTTAAAATTGGATGCTGATGTTGAAACAGTTTCTCCCAAAAACTTCTCCATATTGCATTCAAAATCAAACATCAAAATTTGTCCAATAAGTGGATTATACCTCTCCCCCCATTCTGTTCAGGGTTCTTGGTATACTATACTCAATGTTTATGCCTTTTGTCTACAAAAGTTTTTAAACTCGTTGGCAACATATTCCCTCCGTTTACACCGGTTCGTTGGTTTAAATCTTAAACTTTTTTTCACGAATGTTAGATATTCCTTAAACTTTTGAAAGCTTCATTTTTATTTTGCATAAAATATACTGTTCCAAAAAGGGAATAAGGGTTTAATAAAAGTAATAAAGTCCTATTACCATTTGAGGGGGGGTTAGTGGTCCACAGACATCACTTGAAATACATTCAATCACCCCGTTTACTTTTTTTTCTTGGCCTTCACAAACGGTTTTCTGGTTTGCTTACCCTGTAAGCATACTTCACAGTGATGATAAAGGGGCTTTGAAGAATGACCCATTCTTTTGTACAGGTCCTTTTTCATTATTGGTTGTTTAGATTAGTTTAATTTTGGAATTTCTAGGTTTGCACATATAATCCTCCTTCTAATTCCCCCTTGCTCAAAAAAACAATCTTTTGTTTTT
Source organism: Listronotus oregonensis (assembly GCA_019359885.1). Taxonomy (NCBI): domain Eukaryota; kingdom Metazoa; phylum Arthropoda; class Insecta; order Coleoptera; family Curculionidae; genus Listronotus; species Listronotus oregonensis. The sequence continues at coordinate 30,219 of JAHBCN010006767.1, forward strand.
TTATGGCCCTTTACCATTTTTAAAACTTTTTATTTTTTGACTCAATTTTCTTAACGACAACAAATTTAGGGTTAAGTTTTCACAAATCAGCACTTTTCTAACTTAACTTTAGCCCCTTTTCTGTCTAGGTGAAATTTTTCCCTCAATTTGGCTTCCACTTTGACCTTCCTTGGCCTTTTATGAGTAATTAACATTTCCTACCCACAAGGTATTGTTGGAGTTTCCTTGGCTAAAAGATTTGTACATCCGGAATCCCTCAAACTTTATATTCTTTCCGAGCTTAACATTTCATAAATTAGACAAGCAAGTTATAAAAGTTACCTCATTTTCCTTTTTCTGTTGCATTTCCCTTTTTGGGAAACTTTTAAGAATGCTAGGACGTCTGCCTTTTTGTGCCCCGTTTACCACAATTATAACACTTTTTAATAAATTTGTTTTTGCTTTTTGAAAAGCATTGCTTCAACCACCCCTGGCTCTTGTACTTGCACTACCTTTGACCTGCTCTTCAAAGTATTTGCTTTTGACAAAGTCTAGAGTTACAGTATTGCTGCCTTGGGAAAACAAAATGTCTATGCAGTTATTACACTTTTGAAATTGAGGATCAGCAACAGATGCTAACAACTGTGAAACAATTTCAGAGTCATCAATTTTTCCACCTGCATTTTTCAACTCCGCCAATGTCTTTTCAAAGTCCACAATGTAGTCATTTAGTGAATTTTTTACTACTATTAAATTTCATGTTTCTTAGCTTGCGGTGTAACTGCACTTGTGATGCTACACCACTTTTAACGTAGGTTTGACTAAGAGTTTTATAATTTGTTTAGCAGTTGTCTTACTTTTGATCATCTCTAGGACATTGTCGCTTAAACGAGTTTACCATAAGGTTCTAGCACGTAAATCTTTTTTTTCTCCATGGCGCCAGAAGAGTATCATCGTTGGAGCTTCCTCGGAAATTACATTTAACACTTCATGATGCTCAAGAAGTAATTTTATTCTGAACTCCCAATTTCCGTACCCATTATCATCGAAAGGCTTTACTGCGATGGTGTTCCCAGTTGCCATTTTTCCAGTTTATATAAACTTTTTCACTAAATTTACTTTCCCCACTTTTTGACCGACCGACGCCACTACTTTCACCGACTTAAAATCGCCCGTTTCACTATCTGCAGAACGACAAACGTTCTGGGCCCATAACCTGAAGACTTTAGAGGTCTTTTAATGAAACACAAATACAACTTTAAGCACTTTAATAGTTAAACAGATCTCAAAAGTGAACATGAATTTGGTTTTGTCAAAAATAGCATTCTACATCTTAAGTATCTCTACTGTCAACCCAACTCACATATCCCTTGAAGTTAGTGACAGAAAATAAAGGTTTCGTTTACAAATATATCTAACTGCCCTAAAATAATTCTGAACCAAAGTTAATACAGAATAATTATTTTAAAGGATGTTGTACTTCCGAGGAATATTAAATGTCATAGGCGCACGTAGCAAAATATATTAGAAGTCCAAAATAAAAAAAAAATGGCATTAGCTTGAACCACGTCCTAATTTAACCAAACTAAGCATAAATTCGTTAGTTTATATATATATATATATATATATATATATATATATATATATATATATATATATATATATATATATATATATATATATATATATATATATATATATATATATATATATATATATATATATATATATATATATATATATATATATATATATATATATATATATATATATATATATATATATATATATATATATATATATATATATATATATATATATTTTATACATTATTTCAAAAATGGAACCCTTATAAGAATAGTTTTATGTTTGATGTTAATTACAATGTACGCTTAACGATATTTTTTTTTATTTTACTAAATCAGTTATCATTGTTTATATTTTGTTACTAAATGATATGCAAATCGCGTTAACTATATAAAATGCAATCAAAACTATATTCATTGTATATATTTTGTTCGTTGATGATATGCAATATTTATAATTACATGTCATTGTTTTGGTTTTTATACCCTCCCCCATCTAATGACTTTTAAGCAATTAAAAAAAATCTTAGTTTTGATAAACCAGATACATTAGTTTTTAATAAATTTTTATTGTGAAGAAACACAGTATTAAAAAAATGTGTGTTAGAAAAAAAACGTCTTGCAGTGTGTATATTACACGGAAGATTCAGCAGGATTTTCCCCCTATCATAACTTCGTTATCGTTCCACATAAAAGTATAAAATTTCGTATGTACCGGGTGTCCAAATAAGACAGGACGCCGGCTACATCTCGGAAACTGTGTATCGCACATCGTTAGGAAAAAAATATTTTTAGTAAAAAGACTAAAAAAAATGCTGGAAATAATTTTCAAGTTTCTAAAACTACCCTTGAGATGGCGCCACCGCAACGGTAAATTAAAAAACCTATTTTTTTCCAAAATTAGCTGGTATTAGGTACAATTTTAATGATGTGAATGATTTTTTGTCGTATTTCCAATAATAAAGGTGGGGGAAGGTGATAAATAATGCAACTTTTAAATAACTCTATCTCTTACATCTTTTATCAAAACTGGTTCAAGTAGTACTCGTTTTAAGGAAAATTTAAAGCTCTTTTAAATGTCGTCCTTTGTAGTTTATCAAGTATGTATTTAAAGATTTGGTTGAAAAGGAAAAAATTCTGCGGGTAGCAGGTTCCATAGTCTGGAGATTCTGGGGTGAAGGAATGAACAAAATGAAAAGTTCAGGGATCCCCAAGTTGGACTGGAAAAGGATGCATAACAGTGTTGTTCTGTTGGGAGCTGCCAGAGGGTTATTATATTGGCCAAATTCTCGGAACAGAAACTGTCAAAATACCTATAAAAGAGTGACAGATCCCCTACAGCTCGTTGGTAGGCAAGAGAAGGAAGCCCTTCTGTAAGTGTAGGATTATTAATAAGACGAACAGCTCTTCTTTGAATTTAGTCAAGGATGCTAAGTTTTGTAAGAAAGGCTATTACTTAAAGATGAAAATAATATGCTAAAGAGAGTCAAATCTGGAATACATACAGAGTATACAGATTAGAAGAAGAGAAACACTTTCTGACTCGAAAATGGAATTCAAGCTATTTTAAAGCTGCTGAGGCTATGGATGTAATGTGTTTGTGTCAATTGAGGTTATTTTCGAAAATACTACCAACAATTAATGGGTCCTTTGTTGTGCAGAACTTGGCCGTTCATGTGCAACGGATGAGCATTGGCAGACTTTTTTCGCGACAGCGAAGATGACTGTGTTTTGGGGATATTAAACTGGACAAGACTTTTAGTGACACAATCCAAGATTAGTTTAAGGTCTTGTAAAAGAGATAACTGCATTGACCTGCGCTTGTTTTCCAAATCAGACTTACAGGGTAGCTTAAGAACTGAATATTAGAGTGGAAGGTACTATCGTCAGCAAAACCATAAATAAAATTTATTGTGAAAGAGAGAAAGTCGCTGATGTAAAGAAGAAACAGAGTTGGTACCAGTACTGAGCCCTCGGGCACGAAACACTAATTTGGCAGAAGCTGAAAGAATGACTATCTACAATAACTGGTATACATCGATTGAAAAGAAAACTGGAGAGCGAAGAACAAAGCTTAGGTGAAAGACTGTAAAAAGGAAGATTGTAAAGAAGCCCAACATGCCAGTCCTAATCAAAAGCTTTGTTTACAGAGAGGTCCAGTGTAGTAGAAACATAGGCGGGGAACTGATGAATTTACTACTATCCGCTTTGATCGATAAACATCGGCATGCATGATTAACTGAACAAGATCTCAGTTTGTAACATGCTTTCGGATGGGTGTGTTGTATGGTTTAAGGCGCGCTTGAAAATTACGAAAAATAAATTTATGCGGGCTAATCTGTTGAGAAAACAGTTAATACTTAATACCGTTGTTTATAAATAGGGAATTAAATACCAATAGCTTTATTTCTCACTTCATTAATTGCCAAAGCAAAATAAAAAGTAAGTTCTCTAAACCCAAAACTCATTTCTAAAATTAAAATAGTACGCAATGAAAAAATAAATAATTATAAACATAAAAAATACTCCAAAATGAAATTAGAATAAATATTCAAACAAACCTCCTTCTTGCGCAAGGCAATATTCCAAACGATCGTAAAAACCCGTCTAACGTTTGTTAGCATATCAGGGCTGATAGTTTAAAAAGCTAAGGGCTAATAATTTAGAAGAACTTTGAATAAAAATCGAAGAATTTTTATTCAAAGTTCTTCTAAATTATTAGCCCTATCATGACCATAAGCCTTATTATTTTTTAAATAACCCCACAAAAAGAAATCATTGTGCAAGGTCTGGTGATCTCGCGGTCCACAAAATGGTTCCACGTCCACTAATCAAACGGTTATCGTATTGTTCAAATATCCTTGAACGATACGTCCATTGTGAACGGGACAAACATCTTGCTGAAACCAGATATTACCAAATCGTACTCCTAATAATTGGCGAATTGCCGGTACAATTTGTTGTTATAACAGATCCAAATAAATTGCTGCAGTTAAATTGCCTTCAATAAAAATGGTCCAATAAAGGTTTCTTCCACCATACCAGCCAAACATTCAATTTTTGAGGATACAGGTTCGAACCTCAAAAATACCTGTGTAGGTTTTCACGAGACCAATATCGAACTTGAGTTGGATTATGTCGATTTAATAATGGAAAGGTCGATTCATCGGTGAAACCAATCGATCAAGAAAGTTTTTATTTGTATTTCCTTTTCCATTATTAATTGCGAAACTCCATACGTCGAAATTGGTTCTTCGGGAAAAATTTCATGTGTTTTTCGGGCTTAGGATCGGATACCATTTTTTTCAGGACTCTTTAACTGTAATAGGCGATTAATCTGTTACGTCAGCAAGTTTCTACGGTTCCAGTGGGGTCTTGTTCAGCAGTAACACAAATTAATGCCTCTTTTAATTCCCCTTCTTTATTTACGAGTTCTGTTTTTTATGTTTTTGGAAAACACCTGTGGGTTTCAAAATTTTGAATAATTTTAAAAATTGTTTTCAGATATGGTATAGGTCTGTTTTTAAATGCTTCGGGAAAAGATTCATGTTGTCGATATGATTTTCCTTGGAAATACCATTTTACAATTTGAACCCTTTCACGAAGTTCGTAAACGTCCATTATTATTTATGTTTAGTTAAGAAACGAGTTTCCAAAAGAACTTACCACGTATTTGCAAAGCAGCAAATAATATTTAAATTCAAAATTAAATCTTCATAAACATTCCACATTTTTACCGCATCGTTTTTGCGAGTTTTGTTTCGCTAGCTCGAGTCAGGCGAATGTAAGTCAATTCGCCTAATTGTTTCCTATGTTTCTGCTACAGTGGACCTGTCTGTATATCAGGAGCAACGATCTGGAATTCACCAATAAAATCAAGGGACTTGTTCCAGTTGTTTGAGAAAAAGAAAAGAATATCATCTATGGATCTTTTGTGACAGAATCCATACTGTCTGTCATGTAAAATTTTGTGTTTTTTTAAATTATTTATAATTCGGGAATTAATAAATTGTTTCATTAGCTTACTATTAACTAAAAAAAGAGATATAGGTCTATAGTTAGAAGGAAAAGTTTTACATTCTTTTTTGGGGGCAGGTTGCATACGTGCAGATTTCTAGCTCTCCGGAAAAATGCCTGCGTCATAAAAGAAATTTGAAAGAGGCGAGTTAAGATGGTTGCAAACTCAGAAGCACAGGTATTTTTTTCGTATTCACAAATATAAAGGTTGATTAATAAAAGGCAATATACAGGGATATTACATTTTTTTTTTTAAATACCTTTTTTTTGTATTACTGTTTAATAGAATTATTTATACAATGGGACTGATTATTCATTGGTTGGGAGGAAGAAATTTTAGATAAAACAGTTACAGGCTTTTGGTTGTAAAAAAAAGTCGTTAAATATTTTTTTATTATTTATTTTATATGAATAACTATCGCTGTAATACGTAATTTAACCTTAAATTTCTACTAAATTAGTAGCATTATATAATTTACATGTAGAAAATAATAATAAAAAAATACTTACATAAAGTAACGTAACAGTATATTATTATTAATAAAACCTTTAAAAACTTTATTGAAAATATTTCTTTAAAAAAATTATCACAAATTGACATAGATCCACATTACACCCTGGTAAGTTTTGATGTTGTTAGTTTATTTACAGATGTTTTGAAAATAATGAATGAACATGAACCCCATTCTTAAGTTATTAACATTTTCCGTAAAATCAATATATTTCCAATATAGTGGAGTAAAATTTGGAAGAAAAGTCGCTTAGTTATCGAGAAAAAAAACCGGCTTAGAACCAAACCAGACTTAGTGGGATTCTTTAATATGTTAATCGTGTACACGAAATCACTTTTTACGACATTTTTAGTGGTCGAGAGCTTTTTATTTCGAAAAAACCCAAAAAATTCGGTTTTCAATAAAACACGTATTTTAACTTCTCCACTGCTATATCTTTAATAATATTCATGCTATCAAGTTAATTTTTTTTAGATTAAAGTAGACACAATAGCGCTTTAAACAACGTCCCTTAAGCTGATATTTTTTTGTTAAATTTTTAAAATAGTACGAAACTTAAAATTGTTATTTTTAGTAGCTTAATTTTAGGCAATCGAGAAAAAGTTTATTATTGAAAATTTAAACATACATGCTGCGAACAAATTGTAGCTAATGTTTAAAAAAAGTTTTAAAACAAAAATTTTTTAAATTCCTTTTATAGTATTGAGTCAGTGATATTTTTTTAACGGCCAAAGTCATATTTTTGCGCGCTTGGCTTAGCGAGCCGGCCGACTACAAAGATCCGGTGGAAGTGTAGTAGGTAGTTAAAGTTGTATCAACAGGTTTAAACGCAGATCTAAGGGCTGCTTAAGTTGTTAAGAAAAGAAAAAAAATTAAATATCCAAAACAGGTGGGTAGATTTTTAAACCCATACAAAAATATCAATCATTGTTATTAATTACCCACCTAATTAGTAGGTTTATTAAACTGTTTTTTATTGGTTGCTGGTAAAGAAAACAACCCACGGGATTCGTTATTTTTTTGATTATACATTCAAAACTTCATTATTTTTTAAACATTTTTAGCAACAAAAAATTGCGGATGCTTTATGTCTTTTAATTAAATTTGAGAAATATAGTACATACATAAAATATACACTAGGGCTTCGTTAAACTTCTTTTTTAACAGGAATATATAATTCTTTTTTCCATATAAAGAGATGATACGATGCTATTCTTTGACATGTCTGAATGCTGCTTGAATAAGCAATGTTGCCAGACTTTTGTAATAATTTGTTATTATTGAAGGTTGTTTTTATATAAAAAACTAACCAGAACTAACAAACAACAACTTTCAAACTATGATCTAGTTCTGCTTAGTTGCGGTTAGGTTTTCCTTGTTAAATTGTAATTTTTTTTATTATAAATGCGCCGTTCTGGTCGGTCATGATTAGTGCTGGTTAGTTAAATCGGCTTTTTATTTTCCCTAATTATATTTGTAACTGGCTTGAAATTCAAATATTTTTGATTTATTGAAAATTATCCTTATGGTAACGGCAAAGTTTTTTATTATAAATTAATAATATTTCCGTTTAGCAGCACTGTAAACGTCTTGAAGCGATGCATGAATGTATTACATGTAAATCGTAAATAGTTAAAATAAAATGTCAAATAATGACCAATTTTTAGAATTTTTATTGCGCTTTTCTTGGTGAAAACCACATCATCCGCATTTTTTTGCCTTAAATAATACTTTACATTGCAAATTTAAAAATCGTCCAATTCCGTGGGTGATTTTTTTTACAGACTCAAAAATGTAATATGTAAGTAGTTATTTAGGCGCTTCATTAGTAGCATTTTACGTAAATTTAATCCATTTCTGCCTTAAAATCTTTAATAATGATATTGCAGGAACGAAATTTACACTCCTTACAACATTTTAGTCCTTCTTTCACACAAGTACATGTTGGAAATTCAATTTTGGGTTGACATAAAGCCATTGCACTACGTATTATGGCAGCAGCTCTTAATAAAGTTTAAATTTTGGACATTTCTTTAGGAAGTAAAAGATCTATCTGAACATCACTACCAATACTCGCAGAAAAGGTAGATATTGTCGAACTATTTTCGGGTAGGTTCGGAAACCGTTTTCCTATTTTTGTGCGATTTTATGTTTCTTTTAGAGATGTAGTGGCTGTAACATAATTTATGATATTTCTCATCAAACGCAAATAAATCTTTATAGCCACGTAATTTAGATATCATATTAATGTCGTTTCTATTCCTGGCAGCTTTATTACTTTTTTGATAGGTAGCTTTTCTACTACCTAAAAAGATTCAGTACTATGTAAAAAAATAAATACCCTAAACATGATTTATAAGGATAAAATTGAAATTCGTATTTTGTTTCAGTACAAAATATAAACTAATATAAAGGTACCAACTATACTATGTAGGTACATAATAATATTTAAATTACTTGTTTAAACAGATTTTTTATTTAACTTTTCTTCTTTTTATTTTTACTATTGTTGCAAAAAAACACATTTTCCTAATATTAAAAGTATCGCATTTAAGTTTAGTGTCACAATAATTTGAAGGACCGGCGCCACTGTCTGATTGCAAATTATGATAATAGTTTTGAGAATCTGTGTAAGATTTACGACAGTCTTTATAATATTTTATTTTCATTTCGCCATTTAAAATAACATTTTTTTAACAGAATTTCTTTTGCTAGATTGTCCTGCCTTTTTTCAGCACTTGATAGTAATGATAACAACCCTTGTATTCTAGGTCTTTGTAAAACAGATTTGTATCCATCATACACAATTTTTTTACAATTAATTCGCTTCATTGTTTTAAAATTCTAAATACATACAGCACACTCTAAATTTCGACAACCACCACTACTAATGTATTACTACGCACGCTATCCGCATGCGGGGCTATTGGGTCCCGATAATACTTTTTTACGTCTGAAAAAAAATCGCTGTTGCCAAACGATACGCTCTAGGAAAAATTTTTTTTCAAAAACTTTTGTTATTAATTGGCTATATTTTCTTCGCTGCATGTATGAAAATATTTTTAAAAATAAAAAAGTTTATCGATTGGTGAAAATTTCAATACAAAAAATATATATTTTTAGTTTATCTGATTTTTAAAGGCATGAAAGTGCAAATTGTGCCCAAACAGTTTATAAGGTTAAAAGCGCTACAGTTTGAGCTTTAATTTGACACAAAAAATTTTTTGGTATCTTTGATAGTTTTAAAGTTATGGCGGTGGAAACGGAAAAAAATATATATTTTTTTTAATTTAAAAAAATCACTTTTTATTAATTTAAAAAGTTCGAGACCACAAAAAATGTCGTAAAATACGATTTCATGTGCCCGGTGACATACTCAAAGGAACCTAACTGGTTTGACCTGGTTCTACGCCAAAAAAAAACGACACGATAGACTCACGAAATCACTCCGCTATAGTGTATGGCTTGGTACATATTCGGTCTAGTTGAGGAACTGGGGGCCATTTTCGTAAAACTTCTAAAATTTCAAAAGATACAATATTAGTCAAGAGTGTGTTATCTGCATAGGCGTGCGCACAGTGGGTGCCGTGGGTGCCGTGGCACCCCCACTAGTCTGAAAAAGATTACTGTATTTAAAATATGAAAATTATTATTTGATAGGGTTCGATTTAAAAATTACAATCCTTAGATTCAAATGTATGAAATGTATCGTATCCAGTTTTATTCACTTCATTATTATTATTATTATTTACAAAGATCCGACATGACGTACCCTATGGCTTTGACCCCATAGGGCGTCATGCGGAAGGCCATCCGTATCGAAGACCACTCCTCGCGTCCGCTTGGTCAGTGATCTTCGGCCAAAAATTTATTTGCTTCAGTAAACGAAGGGACCCAAGGACAACAGATTTCTGCATTTTCATCACCAGTTGTTCGGATGAATGTTGGCATGCGGGTTGGTCAGCTCCCCCAACACATTTTCCTTCATGCTCCCCAAAACGCCGACAATCAGGACAACCAATCGCACGTTATTCTCCGGATAGAGCCTCCGAAGTTCGCCAAGAAGATCCTGATATTTGGCTCGTTTCTCCCGTTCCTTTGTATCGATGTTAGTTTCTCAGAGAACTTAATCACATACATAAAGTTGTTCCTTTTATCAAGTAGAACGATATCAGGTTTATTGGCGCGAACTTGATGCGTAGTTGGAAATGCATAGTTCCAAAATATGCGACAGTTGTCATTTTCCACTACTGCCTCGATATCGCCGGGAGCAAATGGCATAATTGCTGTTTCATCGATGCCGTAATGATGTCTGAGGTGATAATAAAGTACCCGAAGTGCATCGTTGTGTCGGTGGATGTAACCACTAACAGCATGCACTGGACAAGCTGACAATAAGTGCATTAGTGTTTCGGGTTGCTGGCGACAGGCTCGACAAGCAGTATCAGAAACGTTAGAAAACTGACTTCGGTATACCAATGTGTTTATCACCCCATCCTGGCATGCTAGTAGGAAACCCTCAGTCTCAGACTTAAGCTCAGCAGATTTTAAAAACCCAAACGTGAGGTTTCGATATAGATTAAGTCTTTCTATGTTTCGGTAAAATACTCCGTGTTGCGGCTTATTAATGTGATCTTCTAAAAGCATCTGATGTTCTGCTCTTTTAACTGCAGTTCTTACGGCTTTAGCCTCAAATTTTACAAGTGACTGGTCGTCGTTTGGATCTATTGTAAATCTGAGACCGAATTTCTCCGCTGCCTTGAATAGAAACGCTCCAACATTAGCCATTTCGTGCGCTCTTACTAGTTGCATCAGTGGATCAGTACTATTGGCAACTTGACAAGCATGACTCAAAACCAGTCGATCGTGCATACACTCTAAGCTTAAAAGACCACGACCTCCCTGGTGGCGTGGGAGGTAAATACGGGATGTTGATGAGCGCAGGTGGATGCTACGGTGAAGATGCATCATTTTTCGTGTGCTGACGTCCAGCTCGCGCAGTTCCTCTCGCGTCCACTTAACTACTCCAAAAGAGTAAAGCAATACAGGCACTGCTAGCATGTTGGTAGCAAGGACCTTATTTATTCCAGATAATTCGGATTCCCAAATTCTCCGTAAACGTCGCCTGTAATTGCTTCTAAGCTTGGTCTTCACAGCTCTAACATCTTATTATTATTAATATTATTATTATCTCGGCACCCACACCAGCTTTACCCTGGGCACGTCTATGGTTATCTGCCAAAAAAGTAACAAGGCTTCGAAATATATAAGCGATAGCTAATTCGACGCGGAATGCAAATCTAAGAAAGGCGTTTTAAAGATTTTTTCTGCCAAAAAAAATTATAATTAACCCAAAAGCCGTAAGAAATAGCGGAAATTGCAAAAAAGATCCTTGAAGAGGAGGAAATAATAAAATGCCAACTCCCGGAGTTCTATCTCCATTATTTATAATTTTAATTTAACGCTGAAAATGGGCCTCACCAACATTTTTGGTTGCGCGCTCGGCGTCAAAAACGAGTATGTCTCCTAAATTTTTTTTTTAGAGTTTTAAATATTAATTAGAACATTTTAAAAATTATGGTGTATTCAGAACATTTCAAAGAATTTATTTCCGTTAAAAATATAACTTAAAGTTAGTTTTCACAAGTTGGACAGTTATCGATTAATTATTATTTATTTTGTGTTGGTAGTAAAAAAAATGTTCGTAAAAAAGCCCCCAAATTTGTAATATATATATATATATATATATATATATATATATATATATATATATATATATATATATATATATATACTAAAAAACCCCGTACCGAACATGGAGGCTCTGGGCGATTTTGGATGTACCCAATTCTAAAATACCAATAATAATTTTGTGGCTTTATTTCAATTTCCGTTGTTTCCTCACGTGGTTCATTTTTGGTTGGGACTGGTGGGGGGGGGGGATAAATTGGGGAAAATTTCTGCCCAGTTTAGTTCTGTACTACGTTTTTTATTTTTGTAAAGGATGCAGTGTTTATAGGCAAGTAGCAGGAGCTAGCTAGCGTCAACCGACTTCGATCGGATTTCTTATCAATAAATTTAAAATTAGTTGCTTACGGGACCGCAACGTTTGCTATGGTCTTAAGAACCAAACGTTTTCCTAATAAAATAAAATAATTTTCTCAAATAAATAATGGAACGTAGAAAATATTCTTAAAAAAATAAATTAATGTGCATTCACAGAATAAAAAAGAAAAACTCTTTGAAGTTATCGAAGATGCTCAAATAAACCACCTTTTTGAGCCAAACAATAACCAGATTGTCATAAAACGCCTTCACATTTTTGCTAGAATGCTAGGGGGAAAATTAAAAGAATTTTCAATTTATAATTGCAATTCTTGTAGATTATTAGCCCTATTCTCCTGGAAACCATAAATTTGTGATTTTACGTGACCCAAGAAAATCATTGTTATTTTCCCTTTCCATTACAGTTTCACAAAATTATTCTCTAAAATGATCATCAGAAAATTTCTAGGTTTTCTTCTTTGTAGGATCGGTATCCATTTTTCTCAACTCTACCCACTGTCTTCTGCTCAAATTAACCTGTTTGCAATTGTATTAATGAAAATTGAGGATTTTTAATAACACTTGCCACTACCATAATTTCCTTCTTTTTTTCCTTTCGTTGTTTTCTTCTGGGACACTATCATGTTTGTGTTTTTGGAGATAAAAAAAAAAATGTCGAAGGTTTTTAATGACTCGGTGAATAGTGGAAATCTGGGATTCGGCCTGGTTGGAAATAAATTAATAAATAATTCCCAAATTTCCCCCTAACAGGATTTTCACTGATACCATTTAATAATTTTAATTTTTCTTCAGTTCGTAAACATCCATTATTAATTTATTATTTTATTAAAAAAACTTTTGGTCGCAAATAATCGACACGGAAAAACTTTAGCTTCGAGCGTTCGATAGTAAATTATTTCAGGAATAAACGTATTGAGTTGATCGCTTTGCCGGCCGACGGGGTCTTATGAATTTGTTTACCAAAATTATTGTCGATAAGCAATGCGTGCGCTTTTTTTTAGGTACACCCAAAATGTCAGGATTGTCCTATGTTCCAAGTCCTCTCCTTTACTTTAAAAAAAATGATACGTTTACCTGAAATAACCATATCCATATATTTCATTTGCATCAGCTCCTCATAAGTAACAGTGCCTTTTTTTTGAGTTGCTCTTATTTCTTTTCAATGGTCTTGATATCTTTGTTTAGGCTAGTTCGTACGTGCCAATGACAATGCGGTCGAAACAGTATCGAAACCAGAAAAAAAGAAGATCATCCCGAGTATTTCGCTATTGGAAATTTTTTACTTTTTTGTTTTTAAAAAAAAAAAAAAAAAAAAATCTATTATCATTATTTCCCCAAAGCTGAGCAAAAAAACATCCCCAGATATGTGAGAATGCGAAAATTTTTAAAATTTTTTGGAAAAAAATTTAAAAATCATTTTACGCAAATAAAATTTCACCAAACCCTTTTTTGATATACCTAAATAACAATAAACTGCCAGAAAAAAATTGGCTACCTGTATTCTTAGATCCGTTTTTTTTCCCCCTTGCCATCATGTTTAGCTTCTGAAAAAAGATTTATCATTCATGTCGAACAATATTTTTTTTTCCGGACTTTTATGGTTTCACCCATTACAAAACCAGAAATTTTTTTAGCAGTTTTGTCAAAAATAACTAGACCCATATACTAAAAAATTTAATGTATTTAAAAAAAGTTATTTTTTATTTTTAATAAAGAGATTGTAGGGCATTCAATGCAAGGAAAAGAGAGCCGGCTAATAAAAGTAAAAAATTCATATTTCTGATCGTATTTTGGGTAATTTTTTTTTTTAGTTTAGATGTGTGGCTTGACTTTTTTAGGATATAAAATCAACATAATAATTTTTCTTTAAGTCGTCAAATAATTTTATTTTTAAAGTTTATCAAAAATACAATTAAAAAAAAATAAAAAATGTCAATTTTTTCCAGTTATTTCTTTGAATTTTCTAATTTAAAATAAATACTTGTTTATCAAAAGGGGATATTTTATTTCCATTTTAATTCTAATTTCATGAATCAATAAAAATTGACCAACCATTATTATTAAATAATATAGATAACAAATTCATAAACTTTTCAATAAATTATAAGTAAGACGATTTTGGAAATTTTTTGGACCTTCTGTCCTTTTTGGTCTAATGTCGTTAAATTTGGTTCGACTCCCTCCCCTCAATCTCAAGTGAGATTTATCAAAATACGTATTTTTAGTTTAAATACATTAATATGTGCTTAACTGCGTTGGATTTATTAAAAAAAAAAAACATAATTTGTTTAATTATTTTAAGCGCGATCAGGTAATATTGCATATTTACTGGTTAGATTATGTCATTCGGAAGTAATGTTTACAAATTGCTAATCGGCAAGTAAATTCTTACCAATCAGTAAGTCGGTATCTCGGTCTATTTTTCTATAGCAAGTGCGCAAACATTCCATCTAAATCTTTAGATAATAAAAATCTAGATTTAAACAGTAAATTCCTTTTATAATCGTGACAACATCGCCTTAATAAATTCAAATCATTTTTAAAAATTCCTTTACCAACCTAAAAATAACAAAACAAACTTTGTGATTATGTAGCGAGACGACGCATCCAATCAGAGCTCAGGCTCTTCGGCGACTGGGCAGACGCGGAAAGATGTAGCAGCGTCGTGGGAGTACTTCACCCGCGCGTCAAGAAAATAGACCAATGAAATGGGTCGCATCAGAGGCCGTACTGTGGTAAAGCGAGGTCAAAGCGCTAACAGTTCAGTAGGACTTCTGGCTTCGTCAAATAAACGAAAATAACCGAAATGTTCTATTTAAATATTTGATGGGAATGTCAGTTTCCCATGGTAGTATAGCACTACTAAAAAAAAAATATTTACAAAAATTGGCGGAAAAGTCAAAATTAAAAAAAATGCCCAAGATTTAATGGCCGTTTCTCTGTGTGGAACTCAAATGACATACTCTACGTAAAGCTTCAAGGTTATCTTAAGTGATGATTAAAATTAAAATAATGGTGAGGGGGCAGAACAGACTTTAACTGGAGCAGTAAATAATGAAAGTGATTTGTGAATAGTATGTCTTGGAGATTAGCAGAGATTTAAGGTAATATCCGAAATTATTGATAAGATAGTTCGTCAATAGTTAATACAGGGTGTCCCAAAAACTGTAAATAATTTTTAACTTTCTAACTTTTATAGTGATAAAAAAACAATCTTTTATTGTGACGTAACGTCCATAGATTCACGCTTCATAGACTTCGCAAGGCGTTTCGATTTTCTAATGAAAGCGAATAAATTTTTTTGTTAAATTAAAGTGAATTTTTGGTCAATTTTCTGAGTAAATTTTGTAGCTCTTTTTTCTTTTCGCATTTTTATAAAATTAAGCTTTTGATAAATTTGTGAACAGCTGATATTATCATTAGACAATGGGTAAAGACTAAATTTTTTAACCTCTTAACAAATTAATTAAGGCTATCAATGCCTAGTGAAATGGCAATTTTACCTTTCTCTTTTCTTGGATATTTTTAAAAGTAAACGAAAATTTAAATTATTTGTCAAGAGAAAATTTTATTTTGAAAGTGTTGATACGTCCCATTGTCGTATCGTAGTAATTTGTAAAATTTATTGTAAATAAAACTTGTGTATATTTATATCAAGTGTCTCAATTAACAATAGTCATTTACGGGCCCAAAACCCTTTAAAATTTTTCCCTATTGGTTTGATTTCCCCAAAATAAAAATTTTCGGCAATTATATGGGGGGAATACCGTTACGTTTCCCCCATTAATTATTATTATTATTGCATCAATCAAAAGATTTGGAAATTGATTAATTAACTAAAAAAAGCCTCTCACATTTTTTCCAAATTATTTTCAACAAATCCCCCATGTAGGTTCTAAAAAAAACCGTGTTTTGATGTATTATTTGTTTAAAAAAGTTATTGTAAAAAGGCATTTCTTAACGTTAATATATGTGCTCCATTACCTTTGACAGTTTCGGAAAGACTTGGTGACAGATAAATTATGACCCATGCTCCCGTAAATGTTGTTAGTCTTTTTCCCATTTCATAAAAAGCATTCTTTCTGTCTTTTAAAGAATCGACATGTATTCCAAAGGCTGTGGTGGCTATAACATCATTTGTAAACCTGAAATTTAAAATTTTTATTTGGTGTTGTACCCAGATTTAAAAATCATAATGTTTTCCCCTATATTTAGCTTAAAAAAAACCCTTTTTAAAAATAATAATTTAAATTAAATTTAATTAAATATTTTATAAAAAAAATTTTTAATATAAATATATTATAATTTTTAAAATTTAATAAATCGGTATGCTTAGGCCTCTACGATGAGGGACCATTACGAAATAAAAAAAAAGAAACATCTGACATAAAAATTCTTTATTAAATAAACTTAAAAGTAACATATTACTTTAAATCATGAGATCAAATGTGGTTTTGTGGGTTTTTAACAGGGTTTTTTATAAAAATTCGCTTAAAAAATTAAATTTTTTGAGTCACCCAGCTAAATTACATTATTATTTTCACTACACTCTTCCATTTTCTATTTTCCATTAAACTTTGAAAAAAACCAATAAATTTGTTTGTCGACGCCATATTCATTGACAGTTTGGTGATTTTCGGCTCTATGGCGAAAGTGGAA
>JAHBCN010006768.1:0-46891 GCA_019359885.1 Listronotus oregonensis
TGTTTAAATATGCAATTACATTTTTAAAAATTTTTTTTTTTAAAAATTTTTTTGCTGGATTTCCCCCTGAATTTCTATCAAAATTTCGCTAAATCCTGATTTTTTGGGAATCCACTGAAAAATTTTTCTTTTTAAAAAATTTTCTACTTTTTTGTATAATAATTGCTCCCCTGACATTTCTTATTAGGGGCTTTCCCCCTAGATGGGGTGTTCCACTAAGAGGTATGGCTATATTAAAAACTACTAATAAAAATTAAACTTTCGGGAAATTTTTTTTAGTTAAAACCCCAAAGGGGAAATTTGGGGGGGAAATTATTTTCAAGTCTTGGACCCCCCTAAATCATTTAAAAAAAAAATATAAAAAAAAGGGGTTCCCAATAATGGTACTATTTTAATCTTTAATGTTTTCTAAAAAAAGAAGTTTTGGTGTAATTTTTTAGTTCTAAAATAAAGTGGGGGGGAAAGGGTTTTAAAATTTAAAATTTAAAAAAATGCAAAAAACCCCGGTTTGCTGTAACCAAAATTTATGAACTTGGTCTCGTTTAAAAAGGCATTTTAAGCATTATTTTAAAGGTGTATAAACTATTGCTACACTCATCAAAAACGCCGCTAGAGGGCGTCAAGGAAAAACCCAACATTTTTTAAAAAAATTTTTTTTTTAAAAAATTTAAATCAATGATGATATCCCCCTTTTTTTACATATTTAGAGGGAAAAAAAAAACCCAAAAAAAACGCAAAACCCTTACATATCTCTTTTCAAACCGAATAAAATTAGTAAAAATATAAATACGACATAGAAACGTAACGCATTTAACGACACAATGTTTTCTACTAGGCCGATTTCTTTGGAAAAAATTTAAAATTTTAAAAAATTTTTTTACAAAATGTAATGACACACTGCATGATTTTTATTTTTTTTCCCCATTTAACGATATTAACAACATTAGATAATTAATTCCCCAACCTATAACTGTAATAATCCATGGGGGTTTTGGTTATCAAGTTAGTTTAAAAAAACAAAGAATGCTAAATGTCAAAAACCCAACTTTTTTTTCCCCAAAATATTATTTTAGTGTTGTGCTATTGTTTTTTTAAAAAAATGCCTTTGTTGCTTGGGGTTAAACTCTTCATAAGCTAAAACGTTAATGATTTTTTCCCCTAAAGTTCTACGGCGTCTGCGGTGGGGGCGAAGAATATTTTCCTGTGGTCGAAAGCGTTTTGTAACAAGTGAACATCTCTCAATCCCATAAGTTTTTTGCACTATTGGGCATTTTGCAGACACTCAAAATAAATACCCTAATACCCGTTTTTAAGAAAAAAGGGGTTTTTTAAAAAGAAAAAAATTGGCACAAAAAAAAATAGAAAAAAAAAATTTTGGGTTTTTTGACTTTTCCCTTTTTTGTTTTCAAAGCTAACGAAACCCCCAAGCTCAAGGGTTTTTTTTAAAATTTTTATTCCCTTTTTTAATAGGGGAAAGGGTTAAAATAGGTAAAAATTATAAAGTATGTCATTAGATTTTGAAAAAATTTATAAAAATTTTTCCCAAAAAAAAAGGGCCCAATAAAAAATTTTTGTCGTTAAATCGCCCTTTTTGTCTTTTTTTTTTTTTTATATATTCGGTTTGAAGAGATAAAAAAACGGTTTTTCCCCTTTTGTTGGGTTTTTTTTCTATGTAAATATAAAAAGGTTTTTATCATTGTTTTTAAATTTTTTAAAAAAATTTTTGTAAAATAATTAATTTATACCTTGACCCTTCTGGGGGTTGAAAAAATGTTTTAAAAGAAAAAAATGCTAAAATTCCCCCCAAACGGGGACCAATTCATAAATTGGGGTTTAAAAAAAAAACCCCGGGGTTATAAACCTTTTCAAATTTAAACCAAACCCTTTTTCCCCCCTTTTTTTAAAAACCCCGACCCCCTTTTAATTCTTTTTTTAGAAAACAAAAAATTTTAAAAAAGTTTTTATACCTTTTTTTTTTTTAAATTTTTTTTGTTTTGACGTTCCCATTTTTAGGGGCCCCACCCCCAAAAAATTAAAATAATTTCCAGAAATTTTCCCTCTTGGTCACTTTTAAAAATTTTTTTCCCAAATTATATATTAGGGGTTTTTCCTGAGATATACCCAAACCTACCTTTTTAAAAGGGGAAACCCCCGGGGGTTTAATAATTACATTTAAATTTTCTTTTGAGTAAAAAATTTTTAAAAAAAAAAAATTTAAAATTTAAAAAAACTGTTAAATGTCATTTAAACGTGATATTTTAAAATTTGAAAAAATTTTTAAAAATAACAATTTTCGATATTGTTTTTTAAAAAATACTTTTTTTTTTGACTAAAATTCGATTTCTCGACTTCCCTGTATGGGTTGCAAAATTTAATATTCGATGTTGTAAAAGATTTCAGAGCATACGAACTTTTTTTAAAGCATAATATTATTTCATAAAATTAATAATTAAAAAATTTCCCATATGTTGCCAACTTAAGTAGTATATATATATATATATATATATATATATATATATATATATATATATATATATATATATATATATATATATATATATATATATTTTTATATATATATAATATATATAAATATATTTTATATATATATATATATATATATATATATATATATATATTAAAATAAATTAAAAAAAAAATAAATGTAGATGATATAGGAATAGAAATATCTCCGAATAATGTCCCTTTTTTAAAAAATTTCCTTTTTATGGTTAATTCCTATAAAAATGACATTTTTTTAAATCTCACTATATACCTTAAAACATTTAAAAACCATAGTAACGTTTATGGGTATTTAAAAATATATTTTTAAAATTTTGACCCTCTCTACAGGCTAAAAAACAGTTTCCCAATATAACCAAAAAGGTTTAAATTAATAATACATTTGGACGTCGATTATGTCCCTAAATTTTTTCATATTTTGCTGACACCCTGTTAAAATGGTTAATGCTGATTAGATTTTACGTTTTTCCCTTTAAAACCTAGATAACATAAAATGTTGAACAATCGTAACAAAAGTCATTGAAAATTTTTCATCCAATGACCTTAGACACGTCGACGACCTCCACTTTAAATTTATGAAAACTGTGTAAAAAAAAAAGTAGAAATTATAATTTAAAGAATTGAATATGCATCTTGATGAAACGTCATCCGCATTAAACTTGTTGATTAAATCAACAGAAATAATTATAAAGTAACACGTTTCAATTTCACAATAGGAAAAGAACACGACGCCGACTACCATCGCATCATTTGGGGCAGTCAAGATTCAGATCTTTTGTTTTAATATAAAGAAATAACATAAATGATTGGGGAAAAATCTGAGCATAAAGAAGATAAAAAGACTATAAAAAATTTATTTTTAAACCCATTATCTAAATTTAAGGGTTTCGGAAAATTCCCTAAAAAAAAATTTTATGACCTACGGGGAGGTTCGGCCGAATTTCAACCTCTCCCGTGGGAAAGGGGGGGGGTCTCAGCAAATTTACATTTTTTTTGGGGCAAATACAGCCAATCCTAAAAGTTAATACACTAAAAACTAATCTAACACAATGATATTTTCTCACTGTGATTCCCAGCTATATTACGTTTTTATTTTTTTTAAATAATCCCAAAAAAAAAATAATCGACATATTACTTTTTTAAAAAAAAAAACCAACACAATTAAGCACAGTTCCCCTATTTTTCACTAAAAATTTGCATTTTAAAAAATTTTTCACGTAAAATTTTGGGAAAAAGGGAAGGAAGTCTAGTCATATCTTAAAGACATCTCACTAAGGGGTTGAAAATTTTTTTACCTAATTAATTTTTGGTGATTTAAGCCAACTTTGGGTTTTTTTCAAAATATATCAACCTTCGCCCATATTCCCCTTTTTCTTAAAACATATCGCTTAAAAACAATAATGCTTACTTAGCCTGGGCTTTAAATAGGGAAAAAAAGAAAAAATAATAATAGAGGATAAAACCCTTTGGGAAAAAGGAAAAAGAATATAAAAAAAATGAAAGGAAAAATAATTTACGGGCAATCTGGGGGGGGAAAGTAAAAGGGGGGGGTTTTTTAAGGAAAAAGGTTTATCTCGATTTCCCGGGAAAAACAATCCTATACGGGTGCCCACGCGGCGAGGGGATTTTAAATAAAAAAGAATTTTAAAATTTCGTTCCATTTGGGGGGAACAACTCCTAAGAAAGTTTAAAAAAACCGTTTCCGGAATATGGAAAAACCCCAAAAAAATTTCTTTTTTTTTTTATTTTTCCAATTTAAAAATTGGAAAAAAAATTTTTATCCATTTTAAACTTCAAAACTTAAATTTTCCAGACGTTTGCAAAAAAAATTTTTTTTAAAAACGGCCTTTTTTTTTAATTTTTTTAAACCTTAAACCCAAATTAAAAATTTTTAAAAAATTTTTTAAAAAGGAAGCCCCCAAAAAATATTCCCTTTTTCAATACCCAGGAAAAAATTTTTATTTTAAAAAAATTTAAAATTTTTTCTTTTAATTAAAATTTTTTTTTAAAAAAATTCAAATTAAACCTTTTTAAAAAAAATTAGATTTTAAAAAAAAGTGTATGGAAAAATTTTTTTTTTAAAAAGGGCCAAAAAAGGGGAAAAGGGTGTTTTTTTTAACCTTTTTAAAAACAAAAAAAAAAAACAAATAAATTTTTTTTTTAAAATTTTTCCCAAATTAAGGCTTTAGTCATTTTGAAAAAAATGCCCAAAAACCCTTTTTTTTCTTTTAAACCCCCCCCTTTTGTGGGCCCTTTTTGGAAAAAATTAAAAGGAAATTTAATAAAAAAAGTTAAATTTTTTTTATTTTCCCCAACCCCAAAAATTAAAAAAAAATAACAAAGGGTTTTTTTTTAAGTTTTATTTTTCAAAAAAATTTTTGGTTTTTGGGCAAAATTTCCTTTTTTTTTCCCAAACACAAAATTTTTTTTTAAAAAAATTACCCCCTTATTTTGAAAATTTAAAAAAAAAAATTAATTTTAAAAAAAATTTTGTGTAAAATTTGCTTTTTAAAAATAGGTGGGTTTTTTGTTTTTAAAATATAATTTTCAGGTAAAAAAATTTCATTATTTAAATTTTTTAAAAAATGAAACAAAAAAAAAAAATTGCTTTGTCTTTTGAATTAAGTCAAAATAAGGAAAAAAAAATTTTTAAATTTAAGTTTTTGGGAAAAAAATAATAATTTTATAAATTTGTGATTTTTTTTAAGAAAAAAAAATTCAAATTTTGTTTTGGGGAAAAAGTGAAAAAAAAATTGATTTTTTTAGAAAAATTTTTTTAATTTTTCCCCGGGAGAGGGAAAATGGAAAAACCCTTTTTTTCCCCAAAAATCCCCCTTCTTTAATTTGCCCTTTTTTTTTTATTTTGAATTCTTTTTTTTTAAATAATTTCCCCATTTTTTTTTTTTAAAAATTAGAGGTTATTTTCCCCCTTAAAAACCTTTAAAATTTAGATAAATTCCGTTGGGCAAAAAAAATTCTTTAAAATGGGCAAAAAAAAATAAAAAACCGAAAACCCCCGGGTTTTGGGGTTTAAATTTTTTTTTAAAAAAATTTCCCAAATTTTTTTTTTTTGGGTTCTATGTCCCCCGGTTTGGATTAAGAAAAACCCCGGGTCCCCAAAAAAAAACCCCTTTTTTAAAAAGGTGAAAAAAAATTTGATTTTCCCAAAAATTTCGTTTTAAAAAAAATTTTTAAAAAAAAATTAAAAAAAAATTTTCCTAAGGGGATAACTTTTTTTTTAAAAAGGTTTTTTTTTCTTTTTTGAATAAAATTTTGTTTTTTTTTGAAAAAGGAAATTAAATTAAAATTATTTTTATTTTTGTAAATATTGTTTTGAAAAAAAATTTTAAAGTTTTTTTGGGTTACCTTTGGTGTAAGTAAAAAAAAAATTTTTTTTTGAGGAATTATTGGTACTTTTTTCTCTATTTGAATTTTAATTTCTGATATGAATTTAATTCATTATATTACCCGTTTTTCAAAATAAAGAAGTGAAAAACCTAATTACAATAATACCTATAAAACCTATATTATGAGGGTGTGGCAAATTTTATTTGCCTGGATGGTTGTTGAGCAGGGTATATATTTACAGTTTTAGTAAAAAAATGCTGGTGCAAAAAGTGACGTAAGAAAAATAATAGTTAAATAAGTTAAACATTACATCCGCCTTCGTTAAATAAGGTTGTTTATTTTCTAATAATATTGTTTTTGCATTCGCTTTTACATGCTATATTACTGAAACGGTTACCTGTTATTAAAGTTATAGCATTTCAAAGACCTTCGAAATTTATCACCCCATTCTTAAATTAAACAATAAAAAATAGAAAATGCACAAGTACTATTTGAATTTTACGATTTTTGCTTAAATTTGTTATTAATTAAAAATCCTATAGTCCAGTAAATGAAGGGACAAAGCTGTAAATAAATCTGTACAGTTTTCCCTTGTGGCGCAATCCTTAGGTTTTTGGAAATGCTTTCGAGCAAAATTTTTTTATCAACATTAACAGGTAAGAAATGATTAAAAATGGTCCCTCAAGGCCCGAAAAATGGGTTTTTCGCTAATATCTGCCAGAATATGCGAATTGGAGAATTCTGTTTATACAAAAAATGAAGATCGCCTTCTAATCTGCAAAAATGGTCCTTATATTTTTTTTCGAAAAATTGATATTTCCCCCCCCTAAGAGTCCCCTCATTTTAGCTGCCACTCTACCGCTAGAATGACGCTATCTTCATGGATTCACTTATAAACGGGCGGACGAAGTGTTCCATTACTCGGGCAATAATGTACAATTTTTAATCATTTAAAGTTCATTAAAATGGGAAAACCCGTACCTATCATTGCATATGAGTTTGGATCCATTCTGATTTTTCTAGAATATAAAAAAAAGTGGTCAAAGTTTTTTTTTACAATATTTTGAGAGTATCTTATTAATTTATAGATATTTTATGAAAAAATGGTTTGTTATTAACTTTTTTTTTATAATGAGACCTTAGCAAGTGTTCAATGATCCCAGAAAATTTCCTTTACTCAGGGCCGTATTTAATTTTTTGCCCCCTATAGGCTAATATTTTTTTGCCGCCCTATTATGTCAATATTGTTTGGATATCAAAATGAAAAATTTAGCATTAATAGAATGTAAACCTTACAAGTAATTCTTATAAAAATTAAAAAAAAATAATCATACAGGAAATTAAATAACAATTCTTTAAAATCATAATATAAAAACAAAACATTAATTTAAATGGTAAAACAAATAGGTCTTTTTTGAACTATGTATTATTTAATTATAGGCAAAACCCTATACTAACATTTTTCTTCAAAACTTTTTTTTGCAAAATTATTAAAATATATCATTAAAATTTACGATTACATTTTTTTTTAAATTAATCGATAATTTGCCGCCCATAATATTTGACGCCCTAGGCTTCAGCCTACTCAGCCTTTGTGTAAATCCACCCCTGCCCTTACTATCTTTCTTGCATTTTGATAAAAAATTGTTTTGCCCATCTGCATTTTAGCCGTTTCCGAAGTTCTAGAAAATCTGTATAATAAACGCGAATCAACGGCCGTTCTTCTGAAAAATATTGGTGTTGCAAAAAAATGGTAACGACCATTTTTGTAGATTTCGAGGTGATTTTTTGTCTAAACGAAAATTCTCTAATTCGCATATTTTGGCAGATATTCGCGGGAAACTCAGTTTTGGGACTTTGGAGGGGCATTTTCAGCGGGTTCCCAGGTCGCAATCGTAATAAACTTTTTCTTGCTGGAAAACATCCGCGAAGACCTAAGAATTGCGCCACAAATGAAAACTGTACAGATTTATTTACAGCTTTGGGTACTTTCAGGTCTTCAGTTACTGGACTACTATGCCTTGTATTGTACTTTTACCAAGACAGTCTTACATTCGTCTTATTATATATGGCCAATTTACATTGACAGGCTGTTGGAAATAAACAATAGATTTTTAATTTTAAAGCTTTGTTTATTTTTAATTTGAATTGTTTGTTGACAAACATTTCCAGACAAAACCATCTGGCAGTACGAACTGATTTAAAATTAGGTAGATATTAAGTATTTAAACAGAATCTATTGTGTATATATATATATATATATATATATATATATATATATATATATATATATATATATATAATAATTTGCTAATGTGGATATATTTATATGTAGGTAGGTATATATATTTATTTGTCTGTCCACGTGATTCTGAAGTTATGGCTTGAGCTAAAATCATGAAATTTGGCACAGTGGTAGTCTTTAGCAGTGACTAGAACTTAACGAAGCCCGTTTTTTGAATTTCGCCCCGGGACAAAAATAGGAGCAAAAAAGTGTTTTTTTTAACCGTTAGCCGTACGGAAGGCGTCTTACGGAGACAGAGGCTACTTAATATCGTCTCTCGCCTGGCGAAGACAGGCTTTTCATCTAGTTATACATCATTAAATTAGCCCAAACTTTTGCAACTTTTTCTTTTCTCCAACAAAATATTTAATTAAAAATCTAAGAGAGAAAAATGAACTTACTTCTGAGCTGGGCTGCCATCCATCCGAGATTGTTTGGATTTGTGCTAGTTTTTTTTTATCTTGGGACAGTCCACGAAGGCTAATGCCTAAGTACTATTGCACCGTGGGTGTCTTAAGTGTGGTGAGAGGGAGTTTGTTCACACGAGACTGAAATATTTAGAGATTGGGAGGAGAATGAAAAACTTCTGCGGGCAGCAGGGGCCGCTCTAATTGAACTATAAAAAGATATATAAAAGTTGCACTACTTGTTGCTGTGTTGGAAGCTGCCAGAGAAGGAATTATACTGGCCAACTCCTCTGAGCAGAAGCCGTAAAACTACCTATAGAAGAACGACAGATCCCCTACAGCTCGAAGGTGGGCAAGAAAAGGAAGCCTTTCTGTGAGCGTGGGATCATTAATAAGACCTGACCAGAATGCTAAGTGTTGTAGGGGACGCCATTCCCCAGACATGGGAACTATATTCTAGAGAGGGTTTTATTTGGGATACAGACTAGAAGAAGAGAAATACTTTCTGGCTTGAAAGATGAATCCAAGCTTTTTTGAAGCTGCCGAGGCTATGGATGTTATGTGCTTGTGCCAGTTGAGGTTATTCTCAAAGGTAACGTAGGCAAGATTAAACGACTCTTTGTTCTGAACCACCGCTCGGATGTAACAGATGAGCATTGGCCGACTTTTTTCGCGACAGCGAACATGGCTGTGTTTTCGAGGCATTAAACTGAACAAAATTATTGGCGCCCCAATCCAAGATAAGTTTTAGGTCTTGTGAAAGAGATATCTGCATTGACCTGAGCTTGTTTTCCAAATAAAAATTACATGGTGGCTCAAGAAATTGGATACTAGAGTGGAGGGCATTATCGTCAGCCAAACTATGAATGGGATTGATTGTGGTAGAGAGAAGATCGTTAATGTGTAGAAGAAACAGCGTGGGTGCCAGCACTGAGTCCTGGGACACCCCAGCATTAATTTGGTAGAAGCTGAAAGAATGATCATCTACAGTAACTGATATACGTCGATTAGAAAGGAAACTGGAGAGACAAGAGCAAAGCTTAGGTGGAAACACGTAAGAAGGAAGTTTGTTAAGAAGCCCATAATGCCAGACCTGATCGACAGCTTTGGATATGTCAAGAGCAACGATCTGGGACTCACCAAGAAACTCAGACTTGTTCCAGTTGTGTGAGACAAAGAAAAGAAGATCAGATGTGGATCTTCTGAGACGGAATCCATACTGCCTATCATGTAAGATCTGGTGTTTTTCCAAATACTTTAAGATTTGGGAATTAATGAGGGTTTTAAGGAGTAACTTGGAGGGCGTCTGAGGGCACTTTAAAAGAGATTTTTAAAAAGGGTCTTGACCGAACACTTTTTGTGTTAAGGAAACCCGATAAATTGAAAAATAATAATTTTAATAAATTTAATCAAATCTGAAATATTAATTATTTGTTACTTAAAATCATTAAAGATTAAAGTAGATGTCATTACTTTTCGTGTTGCTAAGATTTTAAGCGTTATTTTGATAATACAAATAATATAACTGCTAAAGCAGTTATTATCTAAAAATTATGACCTCAAGCAAAGTAAACATTTTGAAGAAATGAGCTCTTGTAGTGGAGATGATGCTTCGGAAAATATTTTGGAACAGGTAAATACAATTTTTCTTAATCTTTTACCAGTAAAATTTTGAAAACGATAAGAAAAAATATTTTCTTATTCAAGGCTAGACGAAGACAAACAAAGTAAGAAAAATAACGAGTCTCGATATTTGGGTACTTCTCTGACCAAGCTAAAACTTTAAAACATTTCTCACAATAAAGTGATTGTTTTGCTAATCAAGCCAATAATACATTTTAAAAAGGAAATAAGAAAGATACAGGAAGAAAAAGTGGTACCTTCCTCAGACGAGGGTGCCTGAAAAGGTAATAAAATAACGATAAATACCGGCAAAGAGCCTGACCTATTGAAAACTGCATATATAAAAACCATAACAATACTTTTGCCTAATATTACCAAATTGTTGTATGTGAAATCATTTTAATTGAAATCCTCGTTTCCGAGATTGTTTTGTTTTTACAGTTTTACAACATTTTAATCGTACATACATCCTTTTATTCTTTAACGGTAATTGAACGTAAAATATTAGGTCTGTGTCTAAACCATACTGATAACTATTAAAAAGTTGAAATATTTTGTTTATTTTTGATTTAGCTGCAATCAGTGTGTATATTATACAAAAGGCTTTTTAAACAGGGTGTTACAGAATAAGATGCTCATCCTTCAGGGTGTTAATCCTTAGGTGATTTGAAGGAGAAAAGTTCAAATAAAGTATGTCCTAAACCCCTTAACTTTTGAGCTACAGGGTGTTAAAATCTTAAGAAAAAAATCGTTTCGTTATCATAACTTTAATAACTTCCTAAATATGTTTATGAAATTTAGCAGACACCCTCTGAGTGTCCGCCTCAATATCTTGTTCCTAACCTAAAATTTAGGCGAAAGAAAATTTTATACGTCAATATCTCAAAAACTATAAAAGCTCCAAACAATTTTATATGACATAAATTATGTTTTTTTACGGAACCTTTAATTTGGGTTATATGATCATTTCGCCTAAATGCCATACCTTACGAATTATAATCAATAAATCGAATTTTCAGGATTTTTTCAAGGTATACCCCTAGAATTCGATTTTTTTATTATAACTCGTAAAGTACTGCATTTAGACGAAAAGTTATATAACCTAAATTAAGGGTTTCGTAAAAATACATAATTAATGTCCTATAAAATGTCTTGTAGGTTTTATGGACGTATAAAATGTTCTTTGACCTAAATTTTAGGTTAAATAAGATATCTACATGCGGTTTTTGCGAACATGTTAAGGAATAATTTATTTTTTTTGAGAAAATTAACCATTTCTGTCAGAATTTCGAAAAAAGCCCTCTAGCTGCGACATGTGAAACTAACAAAACTTTAAATAACATAACATTTATAGCCCAAGAAGAGCTCTTTTAATTAGCCCAAGTTTGTTAAAATCGGCTTAGCCGTTTCGAAGATACAGGGTGTTTTTTACGAAAACCTTTAAATACCCCCCACCACTTTATTTTTAGAGATACAGCAAAAATTGTCACACAAAGAAGGTTTAAATTATCCTCAGCTTCAAAAATCAGGTATTTTTGTTATGTCAATATAGCAAAATTCACAGAAACATCACTTTTTTAGATTCAAGATTACGGTTACGCCCCCTAGCGGCCATTTCAGAAATTTGAAAATAATATCCAGCCATTTATCTTAACCACTTTTACTAAAATATTTTTCCTCAACTCTGTGCGATAAACATTTTCTGAGATATAGCCGGCGGGTAGTTGTTTTTTTTTCACTATTTTTGGCATAAAAAATCTTTTAAAATCTACTTTATCGACTTAATTTTAATGTATTTGTTAGTGACGAAGAGAAAAATTCTTATATAAATATGTTAAAAAGTAAGAGTCTTACTAAGAATTAAGTATTATAAATTCCCCCAAATTTGACATATCTTTAAAAACAAGTCAATTATGACAGACAACAGGTGACATCTGCATGATTTTTTATCGAATTTGAAGCACGATATAACACCAAACTCAAATTTTATTTAAATTTAATAATAACAAAATTCGTATATAATGCGACTTAAAAAAACACTTTATAAAATGCAGTCAAGGGCAAAATTTAACAAACAACGAAAAACTAATTAGATAATTAT
The DNA here is from genome assembly GCA_019359885.1 of Listronotus oregonensis. Classification (NCBI taxonomy): domain Eukaryota; kingdom Metazoa; phylum Arthropoda; class Insecta; order Coleoptera; family Curculionidae; genus Listronotus; species Listronotus oregonensis. The sequence goes on from JAHBCN010006768.1 coordinate 12,287, forward strand.
TTTAACTAGAAATAACTATTATTCATTAAATAACAATATTTGATTACAAATTTAAATTAAACGTTTTCGTGCCTTACAATTTTCAGCCCAAAGCTTTATACCAATTACGATCTCAGCCCACCGACGCCAACGCCTCTTGATTGCCGAGCTTCGTAGTCATGACCCAGACTACGTTAAAAACTGAAATACATGGGAACCCGTTCGTGCACCCAGACCAGCGCAATCATAAAATTAAAAAAAAAATAATACGTGTCCGGGTTCGCTAAACCAAACAGGACGAGACCACGGATCAACTAACTAAAGAAACGAAATTTAGATCTGAAATAAAAGGAATATTCACATAATTTCGTTTGTAATTAAAAATGTTATTTGTTTGTTGCTAAAAAACGATTAATAATAATTCGTAGCAATTTGGTTAAAACAGCCAAAGTATTTGTATAATTGGTTAATATACTAATTGTGAGTTAGTTATGTCATACTCGCCCAAGTATACCAGGAACCTACCGAATAAAAAAACTAACTCTTATTGGTCACTAATTTCCCGATAAGGAATGACCCTCTAAGGTATTACCTCAAAAAGATAAAAAAAAGTCTGACTGTAGACTGGAGATTTTGCGATACATTAAACGAAAACCCAAAACATATACTTTACGAAACGTCTGGGAATTGAGGGAATCAACCAAACAACTAGTTGTCAGTATTACTGTATTTTTAATTTTTGTCAAAGTTATAAACTTGTTGTAAACAAAGGATTAAAATTATTAAAGTTTTATAGCGTTATCTTGTTAAATGTCTTTATAAAAAGGGCTTCACTAAGCGAAAAATTTATACGACAATTATTTGAGCATTTTTTTAATGTACAATAAGGACGAAAGTTCAAAACAATTTTGTTAATTGACAATTGTCTAACTTGTTGAAAACGTAACTTTAAGTTAAATTTTCAACGGGAATAAATTCTTAAAAGTGTTTTAAATACAATATAAGTTTGAAAAATTTTTCAATTAATATTAAATAGCCTAAAAAAATAATTTAATGTGACGTACTCGGTTTTGACGCCGAGCGCACAACCAAAAATGACGCGCAGAGGCCCATTTTAAGCATTAATTTAAAATTATAAATAATAGAGAAAGAACTTCGGAAGTTGGGACTTTTTTATCGGAAATTTCCTCCTCTTCAAGGATCTTTTTTGCGATTTCCGCTATCTCTTATGATTTTTAATGATTAAAAATTAAAATGGCTTTTTAATTTCGTTTTTTGTTAATAACAATTGCAATTTTTGTTGGCAAAAAAATCCTTAAAACGCCTTTCTCAGATTTACATTTCGCGTCTAATGAGCTATCGCTCATATTTGTCAAAGCCTTCTAACTATTTTTCGCAGGAAACACACTTCTCGACTGGACTAAACGTAAAGTATATAATTAAAATCATCTTAGGCCCGGTTGTACAATGGACGTTCAACCGAAGTTCACCCTGATCATTGGTTCAACGAAAAAAATTCGTTGTACATAGCCAGTTCAGACGGTGAACTGTGGTTGATCCTGAACGTCCGAAATTGGGCGTTCAAGATGAGTTCAACTCCTTTAGTACCTTTTAACCTCACTTTTTTGACAGATCACCTTGTGTTTAAAATTATTTGTTTTTATATTTTTAATTTTGATATTTTTTCGGTTTTTATAATTAAAAATGGATCTTGTGTGGGAAGATATAACAGACGACGAAGATTTTGTAGAGTTACTTAATAATGTCGCACACCCTCGAGCTCCACAAGTATATAGAAATAGACCAGATCATTTAAACATTTGGAATGATAAAGAATTTAAGGCTAGATTTAGGTTGGAGAAACAAGTTGTAAGATTTATTATAGATGAAATTTCTGAACAAATTTCATCTGTTACAGACAAGTAAGATTTATATTGTTTAATTACATTAAATTTTAAGTTAAAATGTTCTATTTATTTTTTTAGAAACCATGCACTAACACCCACTGAAATGGTATGTATTGCCTTACGCTTTCTAGCCACTGGGAGTTTTCTACAAGTTGTTGGAGATTTTGGTGGCATCGATAAGTCAACGGCAAGTCGAAAAATATATTTAGTTTTAGAATCAATTGCCCGATTGGGGCCAGAATTTATAAAAATGCCTAGAACTGAATTTGAAATGAACATCGTGAGGCAAGGATTTTTTCGCATTGCAAGGTTACCAAGATGCATTGGAGCTTTAGACTGCACACATATTAAAATTCAATCTCCTGGAGGGGCAGATGGTGAAAATTACAGAAACCGAAAAGGATTTTTTTCATACAATGTGCAGGCTATTTGCAGTTCTGATCTTAAATTCCAGGATATTGTGTGTCGATGGCCAGGCTCTGCTCATGACTCAAATATATTTAGAAATAGCAGAGTCAGAAATGACTTTGAAAACAGAGTATATGGTGATAACTTCCTTGTAGCAGATAGTGGATATGCAATAAAACCATACACTATAACACCTCTATTAAATCCTCAAACTCCAGCTGAGCAGTTATTTAATGAGGCACAAATAAGGACTAGAAATCCTATAGAGAGATCATTTGGAATTTGGAAAAGAAGATTTCCAATACTTTCTTTAGGAATCCGCTTAAAACAAGAAAAAGTGGAGGCTGTTGTTATGGCTGCAGCTGTCCTTCACAATATTGCATTATCTATGGGAGATGTGGAACCTCCAGAAATTAATGCAGAAATTGCAGCTGCGATAGAACTAACGAACAATGTTAATAATAATATGATTGGACATGCACAGGGTGGTCTCAACAACAGTGTTCGTTATACGTTAATAAATACTTACTTTCAAAATTTGGTGTAAAAGTGTAGAACAAAAAAACTTTGATTGCAATAAAGTTGTATAATTTATAATAATAAAATACTGTGTATTATAATAATATATATATAATAATCTATAATACTGTGTATTATTCCAAGAACTACATGCAAAAACTAAAAAAACAACAAATAACAAAAACTCAAAAATGAAAAACAAAAACTCAAAAATAACTGATATTAATTAAAACAAAACAAAATCTAAAGTAAGTACCAACATATTTACAAAAAATTAGAAGCAAATTATTGCACATATACTACACCTGTATTAATCTATAGGAACTATACATTTTTACGTATCACAAAGGTTTCAGACTTAAATAAATTATCTTAAGATTATTTTTGTACTGCCTGTATCTTTTTTATTTTTGAAGACACCAAAATTATCCATATATGATGAATAATTTTGGTTAAGTTTTCTGTGGTAAATTACCTCTAAAACAAAACACCTATATTTTATCAGAAAAATAATTTAAAAAAAAAGACAAAATATATTTTTTTGGAAAAGATTATTTTGCAGCATATTCCTTTTCCAAAATCTTTATTTTTAAATTATGTTCCTCTTCCAGGCATTTCATTCTCGCCTGGGATTCTTTTTTTAAAATCATCAGTTCTTGTTCATGCTTTTCCTGTAAATGCTTCATCATTAATGTATGTTTTTCCATAAAAGCTTTTTCTTGAAGGTCTGTATACTTTGTTTTGCTATTAGCCCAGTCTTCTAACTTAGCACTAAGCTGTCGACCATGAGAGTTTTTTTTTGGGGTAACATCTTTATTCTCCAGATTTTTTAATGGTGCAGACAATGGCTTTTTTAACATTGCCGGCGTATATGTAGCCCAGTCATTTGCAGAAGATTTTAAATTAACTGGTGCACAAAAATTAGATGAAAAATCAGCAAAATTATCAGGACTAAGGTGTCCAGCTGGAACTCTAATTATTTGGTTCTTTTCTGTTTCTGCCTGTGAATCTACTTGCGCCGAATAAATGCCAACACAAGGATTTTCTGAATGGGTGACATCACTTTTCCTAAGTTTTTTTGCAGGATTTTCCTCTAGATCATCAAAATTTTCTTTATTAAAGAGATTATTATCGCCCTCGACATGAATTATAATAGATTCTGCAGTGGCATCACTGTCAAACCTGGATATAAGTCCTGTTAGCTGTGTGCCTAAGATTTCATGGAGGTCACTTTCAGTGTCAGTTATCACTAAATCTTTAAATGGCCCTCCCCCAGTTCCAGTGATATATTTTTTATTATCAGCAAATTTCTGTTTGGCCCGTTTCTTTATGTTATATTTATTTTTTAGCACTTTGGCACTTCTATGAGGATCTCCAAGTATGCTATTGTATTCTGTATAAATTTTTTGCCATGCCTCTGCTTTTATTGTGTTGGTGTCTGCATCCGATTTTTTACACTCTACTTCATTTTTGTATTTTTTTACAAGATTAATTAAAACATTTTCTTCTCTCGCCGAGAAGTTAGTTGCTCTAAAATTCTTTTTGTCCATAATTTTAATCCGATGTATGAATAACGCTGAAATTTATAATATTACATTAGACAAATCAAACAGTTTAAAAAATATTTATACCTATACCTGTTATATCAGCGTAAGTATCATCCGTAACTTTTTTGTTAGATGTGTGTAAGAAAAATGTAAAATTTAACAAAACAAACACAAATAAATACTCATATGCATTATTTTTTAAAATATTTTTAATAGGTTAGGTCGTCGCAATTTTCTTCTTTTTTTTGTGGGCTTTGCAACTGTCAGTTCAGGTAAACCTGCAGTGGTACAACACTCAAAATTCTGAACTGGGTTCAACAGTGAACTGCAGTTCACGAAAACTTGTGTTGAACCATTGTTTGTACAACCGGGCCTTAGGTTGAAGTAGAGTAGCAACGACTATATACTAAAGGACTGCTCAGTTCCATCAAACGTACGTTGGAAAATTTAGGAGAAGCGGGCAACGGCTGTGACGTCACCACCGGTGCTAAATAATGCTGGGCGACGTTTATCGATGTTTTGTTACGGATGTTCGATGTTTTTAACATCGATCTTAGATGACACTAACATCGATGTTTACCTTTCAATGTTCAATATTATAAAAAAAAGTTTTAAACCTAATTTTTCTAGCTCTAAAAATAAAATATTATTTTTTTGAGTGATTGAGGGATCAACATCGATGTTTTGTGTCGATATCCGACGATATCCCAGCACTAGCCAGCACCGGTGGTGACGTTAGAGCGAGTTTGACCTTGGTAGACAAATTTGGTAAACTGAGCAGTCCTTTAGTATATAGTCGTTGGTAGAGTAGATCTTATAATACTTTAAAAAAGTTAAATATTCTCGGTTTTATAAGAAGAAAAAAATGTGTACCAAACTTGTGGGGCAACTATATTAAAATCATTTTTTTTAATATCAAAGTAATGTACGGTGGGTGTTTTAGTTAAATGCAGAGAAAGTTTAATAATACGGGAGCTAAATATTTGAAGGGAAAGAAGTGGCAACACAAACAACATTTTCCCGAATTTAGATACTCTAAGAAAGAAGCGGACAAAGTGAGAAGTTCAGGGCTTCTACAGATACATTGTAAATTGATCCACAAGAAAGAGCAGCTCTTTGTGCTTGTCTATTGGGAATTGCTAGTGACTAATTCTTAAGACCAGAAACTGTAAATATATCTATACAAGAGAAACAGGTTCTCTACAAATTGTCGTAGCAGGATGTAGAAATTTTTATTCTAATTCTAAGAATAAGCTTAAAATAAAAATAGATAACTGTTCCTAAAGATTTATTTGATAATTTTATTATTATTTTTAAAAAATGTTCAATTTCTTTTTAATAAAAAATAGAATTTACCAAAACCTTTAATATAAATTTTTAGGTAGCACACATACCTTTTCCAATTAATTACTCGAAACGGATGCATCCAATCCATTTTTAGTTTATTGTAACAAATGCATAAACTTACAGATAAAAAAATGCATTTACCCAATGATTAACGTGCGAGAAGAAAAACGACATAACTCTAAAAGTGGCCCCATTTGTGTTAATTTGTTATCAGGAATAGTGATATAAGCCAAAAAACTACATTAAAATTTGTTTTTTATACCTTAAAATCCAAATAATGCAAAAATCATACTAGCTATCAACTGGGTCAACCATTCCTTATTTGGTGTCAACAAATCTAAAAAATATTAATTACTGTTTACCTAGCTGATACCTTTTAAATAACGGATTTTTCTCAAAGTTTTTTAGTTTTTTTCTTTTTTTTTCGGGGTGACGATGTCTTGGTCACCTCTAAATGAAAATATTGAGATTTTAAAAGGATCTAGTAACAATAATTCTTAATACCACCTGGTACAAATAAAAAAAATATTGCAATATTTAGTGAGTAACAACCATAAAAAGTAATTTGGGTTTGAATTATGCTTCGGTTATTATACTGAGGTCGGCGAACAGTTTTTCTACAAAAATATCAAAGATCGTGGCTAATCTTTCACTTCACAGGAAAAAATAAATATTAACGTCAAACTACACACCTTATTCGTGCTGATATCTTAATACCTGACAAGACCCGATATTAAAGAAATAAATATCTGTTACACTCTTTCCTTCCTTGGTTTGAAGTCACTTAATTTGATTTGACTTATGCTAGTTTTTAGGTATTACCGTGTTTCTAATAAAATATAGGATAATTATTTAGATGTGTGGCTCCACTTTTTTAGGATGTAAAATCAACATTATTATTTTTTTATATTTATTAATGGAACATGTTAAAATAGTATATTATTTTATATGGAGAAAAAGTGATACTTTTCATGGCGCGCTCGTGTTTAACAGCCGAACGGAGTGAGGCTGGTAAAGAGAGCAAGCCAAATAAAACAAGCTGTTTTTTTAACTTCGACAAATTATAGCAAAAACATGGACACTGTCAACAATAATTATTTTTTTAAAATTGCGTCTCCGATTGCGTTTTAATTTCGTATTGATAAGCAGTTATTGACTAAGTACATTTATTATCAATTTGAGTAATAAATAAAAAATTTAGTTCTATTTATACCAAATTGTTGACGCTTGTTTTGTTGTTTGTATCTATGTTGCTATGATAACGCTTTTTCCTCCGCCGGCATGAAAGTGAAAAGTAAGGCTCCGGCGGAGAAAAATGAAACTTTGCGATAGCCAACAGAGACAAGTAATGACGGATTTACTGACGTTTGAAGAAAACATACAGGGTGGCCGTCCATATTTTGACCATTTGATCGCGAATAACTTTTGAACAAATAAAGATATCAAGATGCGGTTTTCGCAAATATACTTATATTTCTTTAAAGTTTATTCTCGTATCTTTACCATTTTATGTGACATTCCATTAGCTCAAAAACAAAATGGCCGATTTTCCAATATAGGACAACTTTGTTATTTTAAATGGAACACCCTGTATATGTTTCAATATTTTTAAAATTTAATCTTTCCCCTTTAAAAAAATGTAACACAAGCTATGGTTATCTTAAAAAATAACGCATTTATTGACCTCCAAAGAATTGACTGTATGTCGAATAGGAATATTATTTTAAAAGGATTTTTTGAAAAGTCGCCTGTGGAAACAAAGTTATCTCGTTTCCATAACAGCAACAAGCCTCATTGTCAGCCATTGTTGGTCATTTTTGACAAGTTATTTTAATTGGAAGCGCAAAATGTTCTCGTTAAGCGAAAAAGGAAAATGTGTTATTATGTTTGCCGAAACCAAATCAGTAAAAGAAACCCAGCGAAGATTTAGAAACATGTTTAATAAAGCTCCACCACAAAAATTCAATTAAAATCTGGTACAGAAAATTCTGGAGTACAGGATCTTTAGCCCGTAAAAGAAATTAGTAAACAATGAGAATTTGCTAAATAAAACGTTACAAATTCTGGAGATAACTCAGGAAGATCCAACATTGTCAACAAGAAAAATCTCAAGTTCAGTCCATATTCCTAAAACTACAGTACAAGAAATCATGAAAAAAGAACTTAAATTAAAGCCATACAAAATTCAAATGTTACAAGAAATAAAAGAAACTGATTTTCCATTAAGGGTGGAATTTTGCCAGAGAATTCAAAATTTAGTAAGGAACAATATACATTTTTTGGATAGACTAATAATGTCAGACGAAGCCACATTTCACCTCAATGGAAAAGTAAATAAGCATAACTGCAGGTTTTGGGCAACAGAAAAACCTCGACAATATAACGAACACGTTAGAGATTCGCCAAAAGTCACAGTCTGGTGTGGTATGTCAAAGCAAAAATTTATGGGCCATTTTTTTTTTATGAACCAACTGTAACCTCTTGGACTTACGTTGATATGCTGGAAATATTTTTTTATCCCCAATTGCAAGAAGAAAATCTATGAATTTCGTCTATTTTCAACAAGATGGGGCTACACCACATTATGCTAACATTACCAAGGGATTCACTGACCAACGTTTTGGGAACCGGTGGATTGGAAGAGGAGGCCCTATTTCCTGGCCACCTCGTTCACCAGAATTTGACTGTTCCAGATTTTTTTCTGTGGGGATATGTGAAAAGAGGTGTTATAGTCCACTTCCCAAAATTTAGAGCAATTAAAAATTAATATCCGAAACATAATAGAAAATATTCCTGAAGAATTTTAGCCAATAGTTTTAATAAGTTTTTTCGAATTTAAATAAGTGCGTCGAAGTCGGCGGAAGGCATTTTCAACATTTACAGTAGTTTTTAAAAAGTAATGTAACCTTATTGTAACTATTATTTTGTGAATAACCTAAACCTTTGGCGATCCTTTTTTTGTAACATATGAAGCAAATTTTAATTGTTAAATAATATTGTTGGTCGACATGCAGTCAATTTTTCGAAGGTCAATAAATACGTTGTTTTTGAGATAACCATAGCTTGTGTTACATTTTTTTAAAGGAAAGATTAAATTTTGAAAATATAGAAACATACAGGGTGTTCCATTTAAAATAACATAGTTGTCCTATAATGGAAAATCGGCCATTTTGTTTTTGAGCTAATGGAATGTCACAATAAAATCGTAAGGTACGAGAATAAACTTTAAAGAAATATAAGTGCATCTGCAAAACCGCATCTTGATACCTTTATTTGTTCCAAAGTTATTCTCGATTAAAATGGGTCAAAATATGGCCGGCCACCCTGTATTTTACTAGGTTTCCCACTTAAAATAAAAAAAATTATATATTTTCTAACTTGGGAAAACAGTCCAAACTTTCCTTAGCCGCACCACTTGTTATTGGGGTTATAGGTATCTGAAATAAGCGATTTCTGGAAATGACTACATGAAAAGAAGCTAAAACATTATTTTACGCTTGTGGCTCACTATATGCCATGAGATTAAAACTTAACTTTGCATTGTTTTACTGAAGCATTTTACTTTGACGTACCTAATCAAACGCGGTACAAATATAGTGTGTGGTGTCCCAAATAAGTGGACAATATTTCTGGGACTGGTTGTACTTCCCAAAATACGAAAAAGGCACCCTAAGATGCATAGAACCACCCAAGGAATGGGCCTTAAAGTCACGTTTTGCGTAATATCTCTAAAACCGCTAAAGGTAGGCCAGCTAAATTTGGTAAAGTTGTTTATTTTCCAATCTTGCATGTAGCTGATTTCTTAAATTACATATTTTTTTAAGGGAGTAACATACAGAGTGTGTGTCTGCCCCAAAACCTAATAATAAAACCTTTATCCTTGTTACTCAAGAAAGGCATTCTTAGTCGATCTTTGTAATTTGGCCCATTTTCGAGTAAAATCATTTTAAAAATTATCATATTATGCATTAACAACAAATTTACGAAAATCCTATTTAAAAATTATCAGTAGTTGGCCATGGATTGATTGTTATTTGTTTTGTCAGCACGCGGCGTTTTTGTTTATTGCTGCTAGTTGCGGCAAATAAAATTAAAAAATACACGATGCAATATTTTTTAAATCAGAAGCCAACTGATATCCAATTGGACTCGATATTTATTTTTGGGGCTAAATATGTGCAGATTGATGTATGCAGCTGGGATAAATACCCGTAAAGATCTGCTTTAGAAAATCAAATTAGTGGAAAATGAAATGGAACGAAACCATTTTAAAATTCTTTGGGCATCGCAAAGTATAAGCCGTAGAGCTAGGATGTGTATTAGGAAAGTGGAGGATTATTTGAAAACATTTTAAATGACAAAAGAAATTTAAATGGGTTTTAAAATAAATAATATATTTTTGCAAATTAAACATGTTAGAATTGTTTTGGACCATGTTTATGCTAAATAACAAGGAAAAGGTGTCCAAAATAAAATAACTATTAATAATATTAAAGTTGTTCTATTTATATTATTTTAACATTTGGTTAAAATAAATTATTACTGTTTAATTTAAAACAGTTTATAGCAATCAAATTACGTTATTTTTTTACACATTAAAAAAAAGACATATTAAAATAAAAGATACTTTACTTAAATTTCTTATCGATTAAGTGACCAAAATTTAGTAAGTCGGCGAACATTAGTGTATATCTGCTCCTCAAACGACGTTTTGATTTAGTCTGTGCGCTGTTGCCAAATTCAACGCAGTGTTGGCATATATCCATATTGAGAAAACCATATTACTCTGTATTGCTGTCAAACAGTTTTAATATAAAATAAAGAGTCTGTGTTCTTATACGTCCTTGGAAAACATTCCTTATGTATCCTTTGTAAGGACGCATAAAGCTAAAATGTTATTTAAATAAGTAACGATTTATTTAGTCTTAAGCACCAAATTTTTGTTCCCGTTTATCTAAATCATATATTTAATTACCTATATTTTACATATTATACCGATACACATTTGGTAACGTAACACCATAACGGGTTAATTGACGTGGTTATAGTATGACATTTATTACTTTACCCAAAGCCAGGTAAATTTGAGCGTTTCCTGACTTGAAATCAATAAACCAAATACAGTTTTTAATATTAAGTTCTATAGTTCATAATAAATTTAAAAACTAAATTTCATCAAAAAATATTTCTAATTAATAATTATAATTTAAGAAATGAGCAAACGGAAATATATGCTTTACTGAACTGTGCAAAAGAAAATAACAGGAGGGCTTACAAAAACAAGCGGATCTGCATAATAACAGACAGCCAAGCGTCACTGAGGGCACTAGTAAACCCCAAGATAACGTCCAAGCTGACAAATGCCAAAAAGAACTGGAAGTTCTGGAAGAACGCAACAGATTAACTCTCCTGTGGGTACCAGGACATTCCGGAAAAGAAGGCAACGAAAAAGCGGATAAGCTAGCGAGACAGGGATCATCTACAGCATACTTTGGACCAGTACCTGCCTTTGGAGTGACCAAAACCACAGCACGAGGACAAACCAGGGAATGGATCCGAAACAAACACGAAAAATACTGGGGAACCTCAGTCGAATTAGACATGGAAAGCTTCATAAGGGGACAACCAAAAGAACGAAGGAAGAACTACTCAGACAAAGTAGGAAAAGACTTCGCATAACACAGAGGTTCCCAAACTTATTTCGTCTAACGCCCACTTTGAAAATCAATTATTTTGTAGCGACCCCCATTTTTTTTTCACCTTAAAAATCTCAATAACATATTAGTCTCGACTCGCCTGGAGTTTAATTAAACCTATATTCTAAACGACACTTTTCTTACCAGAGAGAGCACTATTAATGCAACTTTATAATATTAAGAGTATCTTTGATTTAAAATTAACAATAATCAACATTGAGCAATTAATAATAATTCAACTTTACAATATTAAGAGTATCGGGGTATCGGAGTAGCGGGCGGAGTGGCGGGAGGGCGAGCGAGTGCGATGCGTGCATGCGGCGGAACGTCACGTCTAGAGGTGGGAAGTTCAAATCTTTTTACTGAATCGATTAATTTGATTCATTCACTTGAAAAGATTCGTTCGCAACCGATTCAGTTTATTATGATGCCGGTCGGACTCGGTCAGTTTTGACTTCCACAAAAAATGTGAGAGTTATCTTAAATAAAGAAATTATTTACATTTATTTTATTTTAGTATAATTATTATTTTAAAAAATATATTGGGAATAAAACTTTTAAAAACCATAATTAATAAAACCTACAAATGTACCTCCAAATTAAGTCTTTGTTCAAAAAAATAGTTAAAACAAATAAAAAAAGTTCTTTTAATTGCCAAATAGATATATAGCCAAAACTGACTCGAACCGCCAATACGCATAAATGGTTTGCCTATACACCTCTGGAAATGTGAGCAAAATCGTAATATAACCACAACTAACCACAACAAACCGCTCGCCACTTGCCAGGTCGTAGCACAAAAACGACCGATTTGCCCTCATAAAATACTGAATTACCGAATCTTCGAGTTCGAGTCCGAATCTGACTTAGTAACCTTATGAACGAAACGAATCATCCAAACTAGGTGTGTTATTCATCGCAGAGCGATCGAGCAAGTGGCTTAAAAACGATTTAAATTCATTGAAAACAGAAAATTAATTTATTCGAATCAGTGCTCTGATTCGTTCTTTTTGAACGAATCGTTCGCGAACCACACACCTCTAGTCACGTCAGTCGCCGGACGGTCGCAAGCCGCGGCTGTGTATTTCGGCACCTGCACTCCGCAAACACGGACCGACGAACGTTGACGGACTAAAATACAGGATTGCACAAATAAATCGTACAATATTTGTTTGCGGTAAACGTGAATTTATAATTGAACCTTCTAACTTTAATTTTATGTTTTCTTTATTTTTACTAGATTAGGTAGATAAAAAAATATCGCGTTCGGCAAGTGCTCTGCTTGACCGTAATAATATATACATATTTTTAACATGTGTCTTCGGAGGTGGGCACCTCACCTGTGTCACTTGAAGACACGAATATCTTTCAGTGTTTTAGGCCTATTACTAAATTATAGCGTTGTAAACGCATTAAAAATATTAAACATTTAATATATTTTAAATTTATATTTATACAAAAAAATAGGATTAAAATATGAACTAATAAACGGATGTTGTGTAGTAGAAGGATTTTAATTTCAGTGAATTTTAAAATATGAAGTAGCTGAAGTTACAAATTACCCATCGCCCCCAAAAATCACATCAGCGCCCCCAATTTTTTCTGCGTCCCTTACCGCCCCCTCTAGACCACCAGCGCCCACAAGGGGCGTTATCGCCCACTTTGAGAAAGACTGATCTAGAAGGACACCTACACAAGATAGGCTCATACAATGGGGACCCAAGTTGCAGAATGTGCGACGAGAAGAAAAAAAATATCCTGTGCGAATGTGCATTGAATCCCACAAAACAGGCATTATATGGGCAACCGGTAATGAGCCCACAGGAATAAATATATCAACCAACCAGTCTCGGGGTTATAGAGACTTGTAGAAGGAACAAGACTAATGGAAGGATTGATTTAAAAAATAATTGGAGATTAGGCACAAAAAGCCCAAAAGGCTGCGCTGCATCCGGTAGTGAATCAAGGCGGCTCCCAGAGAAGAAGAAGAAAAAGAAGAATTGTGCATATTTTGTCCTGTCACAGCAAGAAGTTTTATAGCAAATAAATGCAAATCATATTATATGTAAATATAATATTGGCATAGTTCTTAGAGAGGTATGTGGGGTAACTGAAGTTATTAAATTTCTCATATATAATACCACAAAAACTTTTGGACAAAATTAAAATCCTTTTTTTATTCTTGTTCATTCATTTTATTTCCCAATTAAATATAAAAACAAAATAAACGCAAAAATGAAAACGAATAAATAGCATCTTTGGAAAAAATGACAAGGGCCAAGGTAAAAACATCTTCTGCATATTATTGTAATAAATCTAATTTCGCAAGGTTGTGCATGGTCAGTTTTGCATAATTTTTACAGGCGAGCATGGTCAAAGCAATTTAGCAGTGTCTTCACATACTCGTATATTATCGATTAAATATATGCATCACTTAAGCTTACCACTTATTACTAACAATTCATTTAATTGACATACCAGGGATGGTCCAAACTTTGAAACTGCAACTGTTTATTCAGTTACAAAACTGTTAAGTATTAAACTATTCTATATACAGGGTGTCCCAGAATATGTCGGAATCTAATAGAAAACCTAAAAATATTAAACAAGTTTCATTAACTTTTTTCCTACGCCCTTCCCTACCGAGATACAGGTACATAACGGACGCTCCTAAAAAATCGTTTTTTTTTTAATAACTTTTAAAATACTAGACGTAATTTATTGTTTTTTTTTTAAATGAAGGTTACTAGATAAGTCTTCTTAAAATGAACCCATTAAATCATATTTGGCTTATTTAGTTTGCCAGGGACGGACTTTAAAAATATATATATGAACATATACAGGGTGTTTTCTAATTGAGTGTCATTATTTAAGGGGGCAATTTTTGGGTCCATTTTAAGCAGAAAACTTTATATGAACGTATGTCCCAAACGTCTTAACTTTTGAGATACAGGGTGGTAAAATTTTCAAAAATAAATCATTTATTATTAATAATATTTTAATGAAATTTGGCATACATGTACCATGTTTTAGGAAGCATTTTTTAGTGTACCACAGCTCTGACACAATAATAGCAATTTTCTTAACACCCTGTATGATAAAGGCTCAAAAATATTATGTTTGGATAGCTTACACCTTACACTAAAAAAAAGGTATTTTTAATTGACATCGATAAAATAAACTGTTTACAAGACATAAAGTATTATGATTGGTAAAGTTTTTTACATTATACAAGGTGTTGTCTAATTGAATGTTAATATTTAAGAAGGCAATTTTTGGGTTCATTTTTAGAAGAAAACTTCATATGAATGTATGTCCTAAACGTCTTAACTTTTGAGATTTAGGGTGGTAAAATTTTTAAAAATAAATCATTTATTATTAATATCTGTAATACCACTTTAGATATTTTAATGAAATTTGGCATACATGTACTATAGATTAAAAGCATTTTTTTGTGTAGGGCATTTTTTTAAAAATTTCTACCAGTGCGTTCGTCCGGAATTTGACCTGCCTATTTTGGCAGACATTGATCACTGATTTCTCTTAAAATAAAAAATATTTTGAAAATCCCCAATCATTTCTAAGTAAGTTGATCACTTGATTTTTTTTTTAATTCGATGCACGGTTTTGGCTGACGAAAATAAAAACCGTTTCTCTGCATGATCATAACAATATCGGTAAAGAATATCACCGTGCAAAGAAATATCTAGATTTAATTTTTCTAGGTGAAAACCGTACGTTGGACTAAAAAATATCAAGAGATTAAATCTGCTTATAATTTTTTTAGTCTGACCCACCTAGAAAAATTAAATCTAGATATTTTTCTGCAAGCTGATATTCTTTTATCGATATTGTTATGATCATGCAGAGAAACGGTTTTTATTTTTTAAATCAAAAACCGTGCATCGTATTTTAAAAAATCATGATCAACTTTACTTAGAAATGATTGGGGCGTACCATCAATGACTGCCAAAATAGGCTTGTCAAATTCCGGACGAACACACTGGTGGAAATAAAAAAATGTGGTACACTAAAAAATGCTTCCTAAAACATGGTACATGTATGCCAAATTTCATTAAAATATCCAAAGTGGTATTACAGATATTAATAATAAATGATTTATTTTTGAAAATTTTACCACCCTGTATCTCAAAAGTTAAGACGTTTGGGACATACGTTCATATAAAGTTTTCTGCTTAAAATGGACCCAAAAATTGCCCCCTTAAATATTGACACTCAATTAGAAAACACCCTGTATATGTTCATATATATATATTTTTAAATGATTTCATTAATTACCCCCTTGAATATTAGCATATCATTATGGAACACCCTGTATATATGGGACGTTGCGCGTCAAACGGATAATGGGCATGCCCAAAATTTGTGTTGTTGAATCTTGACAGTCTTTCAGGAAGTTCCAACCCACAAAAAAATAAAAATTTACATTTTTGCCATCAACCGCAAAAAACATGTACTACTACAAAAACTAATTACGGTATCGGTATAGAAAATGATGAAAAATCTGAATACGGTTCTTAAAAAAGGAGATGAAATTGATATCAAAGACATAAACGGCATTAATTTTTATTTCTAATTCTTTAAACTGTTCACGTAACTTTGATTTATTTTCAATAAAAAGCTACTTAAAATGTAATTACAAGGAAAAAATATTTATATTGTAATGCGCAACAAGCATTAGTACTATACGCGTTCCGTACAAGATTATAATATAATGGCGCACTTGACCCAAATAGGTCTCGTTAAAGTCCACTGAACATACATCTACTTTGACGGTCATACATACGGACAAACAATAGACTAATAAGAAAGAGGTATGTATACATAAGTGAATTTGATATCCTGAAAAAAAATCTGTTTTGACAAACATGTCCTCTGCACTTAAACAGATACAGTTACTGTCATTACTGGCAGGAAAAAATATATATTTTTTAATACTAAATTTTATAATTTTAATCTTGCAAAAAACCTTTTAAAAACTTTTTAAAAATCATGACCATTTTACCTTTATCACCTTTATTAATATAAGTAATATCTCATAAGTAAAATCCCATGCGTCTGTAATAAATTTTATATAGATGAAACTTCCAGACCATTAGCAAAAATTATTAACAAACATGTGTACGCACAATATCTATGCCTTGCGACCAAAATCAAACCGGTCCCATTTTGGCGAGTACCCAACAACGTTTTTTTCTTGATATCAAACATAATACAGGGTGTAAAAAGTATAATGCTCACGATTTTAATGGGCGATAGTAGAGCTTAAAATAGGTAAAAAAGCCAAAAACACATGGGTCAAAAGTTAATTGTTTTCGAAATATAGCTTTTTAAAGTTTAAAAAATATGGCAACACCGCGCCCGCTTCCTCGCAGCGAGTCGAACGTCGAACATTTTTAGGTTTTACATATTTACACTTTTTTAAAATAATAAAAAATATTTCTTGCAATTAATGTTGATATTTAATTTGGAATTAAATTAAAGTAAAAAACAATAAATTATTGTTTTGTTTTTATTTGTAATTAAAAAATAATTGTACTTTCCACAAAATTGGGCTGAATATCCATTTTAGGATTACAAGTTATTATGGTTTAAAACACTTTTTATTTTACTTAAAGAATAAGATTTCTCGGCTGCATACATGCCTTTGGTACACCTGCACTACGGTCGTCGAATACATTTGTTAACTATGCATTATCCAATTTAATTAACTAGACTCAAAATATGCGGAACCAGTTTCAGATTTGCAAAAACTTTTACAACATGATTTGTCACAAATATAAAAAATTTGCTTATATATAAAAACAGCATTGTAACTTATAATTACTACTCAAAGAATGAACTGGAACGTTTCTAGCATTTAAGCAAAGAAAACTTTTTAAAAAGTAAAATAAAAGAAACTGCTTTTATATTATTTAAGATAACTGCGAACCTTTAATCTCTATCTATTTGGATGGTATCTAGTTAACTTTACTTATTGTTGAGTTGAATTTACGAAACCTTAAAGTAAATGTACAAAAAAAAAAGAAAATTCTCCTTCGGTAATACAACCATCATTTCTAAGCAAATTTTAACAGGCTAGCATTAACATCTCGCCCTTTCCATTTCCAGGACAAGTATAATTTTATCTAAAATGTTAAATAAAATAAAAAAACATAAAAAAATCAATATTATTTACAATTCCATAACACCAAAAACATTCAAATTACAGTTCATTATTTTGAAATTTTCCCCTTAATTCCCCCTTTTAAAATCTCAAAATAAATTTATTATATTCATAAAGTTTGCCAATTTTAATAAAAAAAAACAATAATATTACATAAATATATCCCTTAGAAACAATAGTTTGAGTACTCCCTATGTACATGTGTACTAATTAGAAATGAATATTTCCTTCTGTTTAAAAGTTACGACGCTAACAGACCAATGTGCCAACAGAAAGGCGAAAATGGAAAACTATGTATTTCGTAACGCAAGACCCAAAAATGTAAATATATGCAAAAACCCCGCAGTGTCATTTATTCGTGATAACAATATTTGCCTAAGCTTCTTTTTCTTTTTTTCTCTGGGAGCCGTCTTACTTTACCACCGGAGGCAGCGCAGCCTCCTGTGCTTTTTGTACCTAATCTCCCATTATCCTCTTATACCAATCCTTTCACTAGTCTTGTTCCTTCTAGAAGTCTGTATGATCCCGAGACTGGTTGGTTGATATATTCCTGTGGGCTCATTTTCGGTTGCTCAAATAATACCTGTCTTTTATGGTTTAACGTTTTACATTCACAGAGGATGTGGTAGGCTATTTATTTCCCCTCATCGCACATTCTGCAACTTGGGTCCCCATTGTATGTTAGCAGCCCTACTGTTATGCGAAGTCATTTACTACTTTGTCTGAGTAGTTCTTTCTTCGTTTTTTTTTTTGGATAGGCCCTTTAAGAAGTCTTTTCCATGTCTTATTCTACTGATGCCCAGTATTCCTAGTGTTTGTTTCGGATCCATTCCCTGATTTGCCCTCGTGCTGTGATTTTGGTCGCTCATACGCTTTTTACAGAAGAGTTACCCTGTTGCGTTTTTCCAGAACTTCCAGTTCTTTTTGTTATTTCCATGTCAACCCAGATTTTATCTTGGGGTTTACTATTGCCCCTAGTGGCGCCTGGCTGTCTTTTATTATGCAGATCCACTTGTTTTTATAGGCTCTCCTGTTATTTTCTTTTGCACAGTGCAGTAAAGCATATACTGTCGTTTAAAATACAGAGCTATATGTTCCTAGTGAAATGAAGTGAAGAATTGGAAGTTCCTCATTTCACTCTACACGCCCGCTCCAGTTGGTTTTAGATCATCTGTATACCAGATGATGTCTTCAACCGTGCTGGGGAGAGATCGGGTTGTTGCCACTCGCTTTGATCTGGAATTTTTACCTCGAAGTTTTTGGTAAATGAGTATTGGGGAATTATCTGGTCTGTTCTCACGTCCAGGATGTTGTCTTCAACCTGACTTTTTATGTCGTTATGTCCCAAACTAGCGTAGACACCGGTTGGTTTTTGTTGCAGTCGGAAGTAGCCCATTCTTGCCTTTCCCATCTCTATGAGGTTAAGTGGTAAAAGGTCCAAAAGACACTCCATGGCTGCTGTTGAGGTTCTTTTGATTGCTCCTGTTATAGCTAAGCAAGCAAGTCTCTGTACCTTGGCCAGTTCTGTAACAGCAGTTCTTTGTCGCATCTTTGTCCACCATACCAGTGATGCGTATGTTATCATAGGTCTTACCACCATGGTGTATAACCAATAAACCATGTTTGGTTTAAGGCCCCATGTTTTTCCATGATCGCGTCTGATTAACATAAGAGTCATCTCCGCTGTCTTTCTTATTTTTTGTAAATGTTGGTTCCAGGTAAGTTAAGAGTCTGGGATGACACCCAAATATTTTACCTCTCCCACAATCTTGATTGTTTCACCTCTTAGGTATAGGGGACCTAGGCCATCTAGTTTTCTCCTTTTGGTGAAGGCGACTATAGCTTATTTGGGGGGGCTTATGTTTAGCCTCTCCTTTCTCGTCCATCTGGTAACACGTTTGGGGCCTGTTGCACTTTATATTTAACAGTATTGTTAAATTTTCCTTGGGTCATAATATTTGCTTCATAGCAAAGTAAAGAATAGATATAATAATAAAAATAGATATAACACTTATAAGATAAACATAATTTTAGTGAAGGGTTATAGCTAATAGCATTTTAATTGTCATTTGTTTTGTTATTTTTAAAAAGTCCTTCACTTTTGCTCAAAAATACAAAAAATAGGTTATCGTCGAAAATGTTAACAACATTTTTCCAAGGTACGTTTTATCTCTCGGTCGTGAGTTCCAGTTTCGGTTCAAAATTAAAATGACATTAAACTTTGAACTGGTAAATGGGACACCTTGCACATTTTTTTATCTGGCTGTATATCACCGTGCGGCGGTGTAATAATGAAAACGAAAGTCCTTGTTCTCACAAGTATACGACCGTTAACGTAGGTTAATTGTTTGTTTATGCCGGCGACGTTTGTTGTTATAGAAAAATAGTTTTAGCATCGTAATTATTATGCTTATTATATAGGTTTTCTTTACTTTTGGAATTAAAAACTATAACCTTTTACCAAGGAAAATGCATATTAACGTACAATTTTTAAGGCTCATTATCATGAGACTAACATATTTCAAAGTTGGAAGAAAAAGGTTAAATCTCTGCACGTAGCTGGTTCCAGTATCTTTTGATGGACTGTAAAGGGATGAATTGGAGTGGCACTACTTGGTGCTTTGTTCCTCGAAGCAGATACCGTGAAAATACCTTCACAAGAGCGACAGATCCCCTACACCTCATTGGTGGGCAAGAGAGGGAAGCTTTCCTGAAAGAGCGTGTTTATTAACAGGAAGAACGGCACTTTTCTGCATAGACTTAAGTATACTGGCTAAGAGATGACATTCCCCAGACATATGATAATATATAAGAAGGTATTCTTCTCTGCATAAACTTAAGTATACTGGCCAAGAGATGACATTCCCCAGACATATGATAATATATAAGAAGGTATTCCAATCCTGCAATGCATGATGGGACATGGTCTTGCACACTAAACTATTTTTGTCCCAACTTCCGCAATAATAAAAATAAGGATCAAAATACTTTAGTGTGCAAGACACACTCGTGGCGGCGCATCCGCCTGACACATTTCCCATCATGCATTGCAGGATTGGAATACTTTCTTATATATTTTCTTACCCATGGGAATGGGAATGATGTTCCAAAGGGGACTGGAATAAATACAAAATATAAAAATAAGAAAAAAAGAAATACCTTCCGCCTCGAAAGAGGATTTTTGAAGCTGCTGTAGCTATGGATATAATGTGATTATGCAAATGAAGGCTACTTTCAAAACACAACGATTAACGACTATCTATTTTGCATAACTCATAAGTAAAAGATGAGTATTGGTACTACTGTTTTATCGGGTTAGGTACATGAATGTTTTTTGTAAAGTATTAAGATGGACAAGATTTTTTGCGTCCAAATCCAATATACATACATAACAATAATAAATTATTGAATAAAAAAGATTTCCGCATTATCTGGCCATTGTCTTTAATCGGCTTAATGATTCACTTGAAAAACCAAATATTAAAAAGGTTACGTGAAAACTAGGTGATTTGCGAAAGAGATGATCGTTATTTTAAACAAATGAGTAAGTGACAATATTAAGCCGGCGCACTCCAGCGTTATCTTGCATAAAGCTTGAAAAGCTTAAAAAGTGACCGTCTACAATAAATGATATACGTTGATTAGAAAGGAAACTGGAGAGCAAGAAACAAAGTTAGGGTCGAAGAACTATGTGAAATTTCTACCTGAATCAAATACTTCATGAAACTTGTGCCATGGGCTCTTGGCCTATTATAAGATGGACCTAAACCACACTCGGTTGTGACGTTTGTTCGTATATTTTCGTGAGCACCAACTGTAAGGAGATTCGTGGCACCTTCATCATAATAAATT
Source organism: Listronotus oregonensis (assembly GCA_019359885.1). Lineage (NCBI taxonomy): Eukaryota > Metazoa > Arthropoda > Insecta > Coleoptera > Curculionidae > Listronotus > Listronotus oregonensis. Next base: position 33,729 of record JAHBCN010006768.1, read on the forward strand.
TGAATATTAATGCATATTTTTTAAAGTAACGTAAGTTACAAAAGGCAGCAGCTTTCGATCAGGTCTGGCATGATGGGCTTCCTAACAAACTTCCTTCTTACGGTCTTCCACCTAAGCTTTGCTCTTGGCTCTCCAGTTTCCTTTCTAATCGACGTATATCAGTTACTGTAGATGGTCATTCTTTCAGCTTCTACCAAATTAATGCTAGGATGCCCCAGGGCTCAGTGCTGGCACCCACGCTGTTTTTTCTACACATTAACGATCTTCCCTCTCCAACCTCTTAAGCCACCATGTAATTCTAATTTGGAAAACAAGCGCAGGTCAATGCAGATATCTCTTTTACAAGACCTCAAACTTATCTTGGATTGGAGCGCCAAAAATCTTCTATAGTTTAATGCCTCTAAAACACAGTCATGTTCGCTGTCACGAAAAAAATCTGCCAGTGCTCATCCGTTACATATGAGCGGCCAAGTTCTGCAGAACTAAGAGTCGTTTGATCATGTCGACGTTACTTTTGAGAATAACCTCAACTGGCTCAAGCATATTACATCCATAGCCTCAGCAGCTTCAAAAAAGCTTGGATTTCTCTTCTTCCAATCTGTTTACTCTGTATGTATACCAAATCAGACCCTCTCTAGAATATTGTTCTCTTGTCTGGGGAATGGCGTACCCTACAACACCTAGCATGCTGGACTCCATTCAAAGAAGAGCCGTTCGTCTTATTAATGATTCAACGCTCACAGAAAGGCTTTCTCTTCTTGTCCATCGTCGAGCTATAGGGGATCTGTCGCTCTTCTATAGGTATTTTCACGGCTTCAGCTCAGAGGAGTTGACCAGTCTAATTCCTTCTCTAGCAGCTCCCAACAGAGCAACATGTAGTGCAACTTTTATGCATCCTTTTTTCAATTAGAAAGGCCCCGAACTTCCCGCTGTCTTCGTTCCTTTATCCCTAGAGTGCCAAGTCTATGGAACCTGCTGCCCGCAGAAGATTTTCCTTCTCCTCCCAACCTTCAAATATTTAAGTCCAAACTCCCTCTCACCACACTTAAGACACCCACGGTACGTTAGTACTTAGGCATCAGCCTTCATGGACTGTCTCAAGATAAAAAAAATTAATAACTGTTTACCCTAACATACTAATAAAATATTAAATGAATTTATGATAATAAATTTAAATATTATATTATTAAATTTATATATATATTATATATATATATTATATATATATATAATATATATATATATATATATATATATATATATATATATATATATATATATATATATATATATTATATATATATATTATATGTTTTAATTAAAATATTATATATTAAATATATTAATATAATATTTATATATATATATATATATATATATATATATATATATATATATATATATATATATATATATATATATATATATATATATATATTATATATATATAATATTTTATTTATATATATATTTATTGTTATAAGTTGTATAATATTTAGGTGATCGATATTATATTTTTTACAAAGTAGTATGATATAAAATGAAATCTATCAATTTGCCAAAGTATTTTCTTTAAATTTTACCTCATTTTCAAAAGTGATAAAATACCCAAAAATTAACGAAAAAAAATATTTTTGGTGCTTGTACCATTTCATATTTTTTATATTTATTAACTTCACCACCTTGATAAAACTTAAAACCAAGGATGTCGACATAAATCAAATGTCACACAACCAACCAAAACCTGTACGAAAACCAAAATGTCAATATTTAAAGAAGGAAGAAAAATAATACCCAATAATATATTAATAGGAGTATTTATTAAAAATCAAAACCCACTATTATCTTAACAAAAATCTTTTGTTTGTACCGTATTGTTGCAAGCATTTTTTCTACAACTTCTTAGAAACCGTTTGAGAAGCTTTATCAGCAGTGGCGTATCTGAAAATTTTGCCATATTTTGAAAATATTTTTTTTTAATTTAGGAGCAGTTACATATAGTTCATTTGAAATAAAAGCTTAACAAACCTCCTTTTTTAGATAAAAATTTAACAATTTTGAAAAAATAAAATAAAATAGTTTTTTAAAAAAATTAAAACTCATAAACTAAAGGAAAATAATTTACTCTTTACACTACGCTATTAGTTTTTAATAAACTTCTATTAAGTCACTGACTAAATACAGTTTTCTGTTTGGTTTTCTTAAATTTCATTTTGGTAAATTTTTTAAACCAGATGCAATAATCCTTTTTCCACATTTCTTGCTCAATCCAGCGTTTCGGTCCACAAACTTTTATTAAATTAACTGCTGATTAACTAAAATAAATTTCAGTACATTAACGAAAATTAACATAGCAGTTGCTAAAGTCATTAAATTGTATTTTTAATAATAATTGAAATAAACTGCAATTGCTTTTTATATTCACATCAGGTACAAAAAAACTCATGGTTTATTTTATGTTAAATCTAATTTAAGCTTTTTATTTCCTTGTTATCTTACTACTTAAATTTTCATTTTGTTTCTTACACTTTTTCACTATATTTAAAGACTTGAGTGACCACCTGAATTGCTTACACAATTCTGAGGTTTTACGTATCAATTTTTAAATAATACTTAGACAAAATTTAGAGAAACAAAAAGGGTACTTTTGCAGGCAGGAGAAGGTTTACACTTCTTTTTTTTTTGTATAAAAACTAGATGCTAAAAAGTTAAAAGTTTTTTAAGACTTGAATTTTCTGTCATTTTTCTGGAAAACAAACAACAAATAGTAAAAAAGTACCGTCCATATTCCTAATTTCAAATAGGAATTATATTTACAAGTGTAAATCTGATCTATCCGAAAATCAAGGTTATTTAATAAGAGGACAGATGGCACTACCTGAGGTAATATTATCTTAATTAGGTTAAGTTATTGCGAGTGTTATTATTAACATTCTTTGTTGTGAAAGTTATTGCAACACCCTGTATAATGCATTTTTAGATATAGTCTGTCTCAAAGTATACCGTGTTAGCTCTTGCCTTCATTTATAGATTATACCTGCCGACAGCAATAAAACTGCGGATCGGTAGGTATTAAAGGACAAAACATTAGGGACGAACTAAAATAATATAAAGATTTATAATTTATTGTTTATTTAGGTAAGTATAATCTTAAAATTACATTAAGAAATTAAATATATACATAATTACATTTTTAATCTAAATATTTAAATGTAATTCTGTTTCACTATCAGAGTCATCATTGAGATTAATTACAATAGGATTTATGTTGTTTTGGATAGAAATGTAAGAGTCCTAAGATTTTATAATGTGCTGTAGTGAATTTTTCCAGCTCAAACTGGTATGTTAGTAATTACATTTTTATCAAATTTATAACACTTGGACTTAAAGTACGTGTAACATTTTCTGCTCTGATCTTTGATTTTACTTGGTTCCACTAATGCTCTATGGGGTTAAACATACAGTGATACGGAGGAAGCCGTAAGACAGTATGCCCAGCCTGTTCAGCCAAATTATCACATACATATTGTTTTTTAATTGCATATGAATTTAGGACTTCCAAAAGTTGCGTTTTTTTGTAACCAAATTCAAAATAAATATCATTTTCTAACAAATATTCCTGGATTTTAGTTTTTGAACTTGATGAAGCTGGTGCTTTGTGTAGCAGACGGCTGTGGTAGCTTGCGTTATCCATGACAATATCACTGTTGTTTGGAATATTTTTTAAAAGATAATTTTAAAACCAGTTTTCAATAAGTTCTGCACTTGTATCCTCATGATAATCCAAGCTAGAACCCTTAATATTCTTTGCAGACAACAGCAGGTAGTTTGGGACAAATCCGTTTTCTGAACCAGCGTGTATTATGGTAATGCGTTGTCCTTTATTTGAAGGTGCTTTCGTCTGACAGTTTTGACTGGAATCAACCCATCCTTTGGATACTGTGTCGTGTGTATCGAAACCATGTTTCATCAAGGTAAATTATGGATCTGTTTTCTAACCTATATCTTTTAATTTCTTAAAGGTAATTAAATCTCCAAGTGCGTAATCTGTGCGATTCCATTACTACTTGTCTTTTGTCTATTTTGCGGTATTTAAATTCCATTTTACAAACAACTCTATGGAGGGTGGCACGGCTAATATTTATATTGGTTTCGTTTTCGTCTAGCTTCTTTTTCAGTTTATCCAAGGTAGGAATAACTCCGCTTTCATAAAGACAATATATTTTCCTTCTTAATAGGTCCTGATCACTATTGTCTATTCGATGAGATTAAAAATCACTACGTTTTTTTCTTTTGTTGCTTCTTGTTTAATTAGACCTCTACTGATTAAAGTTTCATACACATTTTTCACAACCTGTTTTGCATCTAATGACAAATGATTTCGACGCGACATAGTTATATTCTTGTAAAACAACTTTTTCGAAACGCACAGTAAAAACGGTTATTCAACACTGCCACTAAAATATTAGCCAAAATATTTTTATGCCTAATGGTTAATACTCAAGAAATACCTGGCCCACCCCTGCCCTTATGAACAAATGGGTTTACCCAATAACAATAGGTAATAAAATCGTTAAAGGTTTATTGGGGTATGGTCCGTAAAAAGCCATAACGATATACTTTGAGACAGACTATACCGGGTCATCCAAACGAGGACTAAACAGGGCCACATTTGAGGCTTTTCCCATAGTTACAAAAGGAAAAAGGTAATTTTTTATATTTTTTTCTGTACAATCCGAAAAATTATTTAAGAAAATTATATCAACTGGAGAAAAGAGACATGACATAAAATAAACAAACTAAGTTTTTGAAAATGTTTTATGTTTTTCGAAAAATTTTATTAAAAAGTTTTTCTTATTAAGTTTTAGTAGCAACAGAATTAATTTAATTATATATTCACTTTTACTGTAATAACCACTTACTATTTTTGTGACTGGCTAAATGGCAAAATAGCCTCAAGCAAAAAAAACCTACTATAATAATAACTTACAATAATAATACTTGCTATAATAATTCTTACTTTAATAACAGTGGCGGCAATACAGCCGCCACTGTATATTAATAATTTACAAAAATGTTAAGTGAATCCGGGTTCATAATAATAATAAAAAAGTTTGCAAATTTTTTTCACGAAGTTAAAAAAAATAATGGAGCATTGTAAACGTGGGCAACGTAATGGGCAAGGTCAAAAATATAATTTTTGACAATCGGCGCGTCGAAAAAAAAACAATTAAATTCAAATTTATTTGGTTTGTAATGAATACCTGTAGACAAGTTACTGTATAGTTTTACCGGGTTAATAGTGAATTTAAACACAATGATAAATACTGCTTAAAATTAATAACGATTTAATTAGGATTGCGCAAAATGCCAGACCTGAAAATTAGCCATCTAAAAAAAATACAAATAGATTTAAATTATTTGGGAAGATTTCATTAAGAATATTTTTAGCTTCCTAAAAACATATAAATATTTATTTTTAGATACAGCAATTATTTTTTGCAGGAAATGGTTTGGCTGAACCATTTAATATTTTTGCTATACATTTCTGGCTTTTCAGGAAAAATTTAACGAATAGGTGATTATTTTAACATTCGTACTCTGTTAGATCTCAAAAAACAAAAACAAAACTATTTAATCTTAACGAGAAAACAAAGTATGTCATTTATAAAACCTCCGCTCAAATAGTGTTATAGGTTATAGCGCAGCGAAGCAAAATATCGCAAAAAAGGCGTTTAAAATGAGTTTTAAAATTGTGTTTTAATTTAAAAACCATCAATTGGGGCACGAGACGTATCCTAAAGGTTTTTAAAGCTCTACAAAATAGCGTAATAGGTAATTCTGAAAATATAAAAAACGAAAAAATCTAATTAATATATCAGGTACTAATAAATTTTATATTCATAAAAAATAATAAAATCAAACTAATTTTAGTCAAAAAAATTTTTGTTTAAAAAAAATACATTTCTTAATAAATTTTTTCTATATAAATAAAGAATGGATCTGCTAACTAAACTAAACGACTGTAGTAAAATTTTACCAACTAAAAAGTTAGATGAACTAGAAATTGAAAAAGAATATAAAACTTCAAATTTTAAAATTGTAAATACAAAGTTTGGTAATAAGATTGTTGTTTGTTTAGATAATTCTTTTAATATATTTAGTTTACGAAGTTGTGATACTATAAGAATTAAAAAAAATTGATTATTATTTAATTTAAAACTAATATAGGAACATAAACAACTCAGTCACACCATGTCATATGTCCACTTTTATTGAGATAATTCACAGATTGTTGTAATACAAGTAATTACATGTGCTATTATTAAGAAACCTACGGTGCCTTAGTACTTAGGCTTTAAGCCTTCGTAGATTGTCCCAAAATAATAAAAAAAATCTCGACAAACGACACTTCATAAAATACTTAGCTAGACAATTACCTTGTAAAACTTGTACCACTGTATATGTTTGGTACGTCATTGATTTCGGTAAACATTATAATAATACTAGTGTCATCTAGGCAAAAATACTTAAAATATAGATATAAAGCCTCCTGGGACAGAATTTTGTAGCATCGTAAAAGAAATGGTGCAATAGAAACGTTTTTCGATTTTTCTGCGTTACGATACTATTTGAGCGGAGGTGTGATATGTAAAAAACACAGAGTTTCCCAAATTAAAAGTATATGTTAACAAGCATTTGATAATAATCACAGAAAAACTGAAATTTTAAAATTACCGACCGACCTTCACGCATGTCTGGCAAGTAGCTCAATATTTTGTTATATTTTGAGCATAAGTTTTTATTTTTTAATTTAGAAGAGTCCACCAAGGCTTAAAGTCTAAGTACTAACGTATCGTGGGCATCTTAAATGAAGTAAGATGCAGTTTATTAATACAAAACTTAAAGATTTAAAGTTTGGAGGATAAAGAAAAGACCTCTACAGAAGGCAGCTTACACATTCCACACTTCAGGGATAGGTAATGTAGGAAATTTGACTTCTTCAAATGGGCCGTGAGGGGGGCGCCCTGCTTTCTTACAGCCTGAACGGAAACAAATGATTGTTTGTCCCCTATAAAACTGCCTTTAGCCTTGTCTTAGAAGAGTCAATGAGCAGTCGTCACTCGGTATAGAAAACGCGTGGATGTTCTCTTGATTTTATACGTCATACGACAATTTACAGATCAGTGTAAAGGTTACATAGCTAGAAATTACCAAAATAACAGATTAGTTTGGCGGGGAGGATTTTCATGTAGAACAGTGTATTTAAAAAAATATATAACAAAAATAGACAGCTTGATTTGTTTTATATGAACCTAATTAAAAAATTTTACAACCTTCACAAAAAAGAAGGTCCTCAAGGTTAATATTTTTCTTAGAAATATTATGAAAGAAAAAAGTATCCTAGCGTAATTTTTTTCCGGCCACAATATATGCTTGATAATTTAAAAAAAAATTGTATCTATTACGGTCAGGGGGTATATGTTTTTAGTGCGCACGCGCTGACTGTTAGGTTTTCTTTTTAATTTAATTCCGTATGTAATTGAGTGCAAGTTTTTTATACGAAATCAAGGTCTTACATGTCGTTTTTTAATTTGATTAAGTTTTTTTATTCAAAGTGTCAATTGTATAGAGGAATTAAAAATATCTGTAATTGGCAATTCAAATTAATATTTAATGACATAAATTTTAAGTTTTATTTTTCATCAGAATACAAATGTACCTTTATCTTGGCAATAAAATACTAGTCCAGGGAAGTTACGAAATCAATCGGAAATGTTTAAGGCCGGCAGATATCGAGATGCGGTTTTCTGCATTGTGTTCAGAAAGCTCCCAGGAAAAAAGTCTATATGGTGTAGTTATGCCATTTTTCGAAAACTACATTCTGGTGCAATAAATGCATTTTGCAATTGCATAATTACTTGCAATATTACTCGTATAAGAACGACTGGAAAATCGAAAAAACGCTCGAAAATCGTTACTCGTGGGTTTTCTGGGATGCCGAATTCAATTATAGCATTAGAATTACCCGGGGGCGCTCGGGGGTGGCTCCGCAGGGGCGCCCCGGGGGTGATTGGGGGGGGAATTGCAGCGTCCATGAAAACCAGCCGAAAATCGTTACTCGGAGGTTTTCGGGGATGCCGAATTTAATTCTGGCATTAGAATTACCCGGGGGTATAAATTATATATATTTTAATTTAATATTAAATTATATTACACATATTAGAAAAACAATTGCTTTGGAAACCTTTTTTGCCTCGAAACTGCATTTGAAAAAGGCGCCAAAGCTATCAAGAGAGTAGAGTATCGTTGCCGTGGGAACCGGCTCAAACAGAAATTTCCTGTATCGACTGAAGAGAAAAAATATGGAAATAAAGAGACCTTAAATCCGTTGGAATGGGGCTGAGAATTGAGGATGGAGAGCTCAGTCCTGTCACTATGACCCACGGAGCCGGTCCCGAGGAAAGTTTAAGCAGTATCTATTGTTCCAGTAAAACCGACTGTGGCACAAGGTGCGGTGCGACGAAGTGGGTTGGAGTGCTCACTTGCATGCAAGCATTGCGATGGCAATTGCTCAAACCAAAAAGGCACTTCCAACCAGGCCGAGGATAGTGACGAGGAAGAAGATGAAGAAGTAGAGAGTTTGAAGAAGATGTTTAGTATTTAAGTTAAAAATTGAACTTATGATAGATAATTTAATATATTAATAAGAAGTACAATTTATTATTTAAATAAAGTATTATTTTCATAATTTGTGATTTTTTACTTTTTCATTACCTTTCCCGCAGAGCCACCCCCGAGTAATTCTAATGCCAGAATTGAATTGTGAATCCAGAAAATCCCTCAAGTAACGATTTTTGATCGATTTTTTTGAGTTTCCAGTCGTTCTTATAATATTGTAAGTAATTATGCAATTGCAAAATGCATTTATTACACCAGAATTTTTTTTAGAAAAATGGCATAACCACACCATATAGACCTTTTTCCTGGGAGCTTTCTGAACACAATGCAGAAAACCGCATCTTGATATTCGCCTTAAAATGTCTTTATTTCGGTCGATTTTGATCTAAATGCCCTGGACTATACTAATAGTACACGATAAAATCGGAAATAAAGTTAACATATTAATATGTGATGATTCTATCACTATTACACGTTTACAAATATTATTTTATTAATTATTAGAAGCTCTTTTAACTGTTTGTTTAAGAAAAAAAATAAACAAAGAAACTCAGATTTTCATAGTTTGGCAGTCGGTAAAAACCATCACAATAAAAGTTTGTAATTTGGTTAGAAGTAATTATTCTCACAAAGAAGGAAATCTAGTTATTAGTTAAATTAAAAAATTATAATAAACAAAATAAAAAACTTTTTCCGATCTCCGTCTATTTGGTGAAAAATGAACTTTAAAAAGTCAAAAGTCAGTGAGGTGGGTACATTTTTTCACAATTATTTTCGATAAGGTGTCCCCTGAGACGCCACTAGACTTAATAATTTTAATTTAATTAGACCTAAATTAGGCCCTTATAAATAGAAATAACACTGACAAATTTAAGAAAATCGGCCACAGGGTATGAAAGATAATTAGAAAAAAACCTATTTTTGTAATTATTTTATTTATAAAAACTTTTTTTTCATATTTTTCAATGAGAAATCATCTAAAATTTTGCCGTGCATTTTTCGAACACCCTGTATAACTTATTTTTGATTTATAGAATCTACTCCAAGTTAAAGACGCGTATAAACTATCTTTCTTCATTGCGGGAAAGAACCATTATATACGGGTAGCTTAAAAAAGAGTTTTTATATCAAAAGGTGTGTCAAAAAAATACCGCATGCGGAATTGACGCTCGGTAAATAAGTCATCGACATTGACAATACGATGCAACCTACGTAATTCAAGATAACAACACAAACACCTGTTCAATCTAAAATTAAATCAAGTTTAATTAAAGACAATCGAAAAGTTTTAATCGACTAATTTAATCTAAAATCAAAAGAACCATTATTGGTTTTAAGTTTTATGGCACATATATTATACTAGCGATGACGTCAGCGTCTTATTGAATCTTAACTGGACCAACCTTCGCTGCTACAGTAATTGTAATCTTTTATAGGAAATGTAATATAAATTTTTAAAACAGGCTGGACCAAATGAAAAAACAATAAAACACGTCGGTTAGTTAAAGACCACTCACGTACATGGGTTATAGTCAGGCGATTCATAATATATTTGTTTTTAAAAGTTTATCGCCGTAAGGATAAAAAATACTACCTTATGGCTTTAGTTTATACTATATGGTTTATTTATGTATTATATGTCGCAGGCGTATTAAATAATTCGGCTTTTTGCAAAAAGACTAGGTGTTTTGCAAAATGCCGACGTTTTGAACAATTCAATATATTTCTGCAACAAGCCTGGCTATTCTTAGGCGTTTTTTTTACTTTAAAAAGGTAATAAAACAGAAACAAGTGTCTTGGTTAATCTCGTACAATAACAAATAATGCATACATTTTAGGTTAGAAAAACCGCGTAAACGTAGGTTCAACGTTTTGTGAAATCTGACTAGTCCTTTGTAACAAAAATGACATAGTTGTTCAATCCGCCTAGCTCTAATTAGTCATTTTGCAAAACGCCTGAAAATAGCCAGGCTCCTTGCAGAAATGTATTTAATTGCAAAAAGCCGGATTATTCAATACGCCTGCGGCATATACATTCATTTATTTTTTAAAATAATTAGTTAAATTACTTTTTAAAGTAAACGCTACTATGGTAGCTGCTTAGAATCGTCGTTTTTCATCTCTTAACAATAAGGTTAACTATGAAACGTAACTATGATAGCTGTTTAGTTGCCACTGTCTTCAAATGAACAGTACGACGCGGCGTTCGAATTACAATTAAACTAGGCGAAGAGTTCTGTCTTCTGTTACAGACAAGTGATTACCTTAAATTAAGTAACTCTAGCTTTTTACAATTCTCTAAACAAAACACATATTTTTTAAAGATGGTAACTGATCCTGATCCATAATGCCCGTATGGTTAGAGAGTACCTGGAAAATGCTTTTAACGGCAATATTATAGGTCCACAGTACCGGAAACTTTGGCCAGCCAGGTCACCTGATCTTTCACCAATTGACTTCTTTCTATGGGGTCACTTAAAAAGTGTCATTTACAAAAGTTATTTGGTTGGAATTAATAAAATTTTGCAATATCAACTTAGCAACGTTAGAAATGAATTTTATGATCGGTTGGGATATTGTTTAGCTGTTAATGGGGGGTTGTTTGAACATTTGATTAATTAATGTATTTATGTAATTCTCAATTATTTTTAAAAAAGTTATTGTATTTTATTTCATTTTATTTTTCCACAGCTAGTAAAATATTAAGAGTTCAGTTCTCTCTTTTTTCGATCTTCTTAAACATTTACAATTATTTATTGAGATTGGACTCGAATTTACTGAAAATACGTTTAATGATTAAAATGGACCAGATAGGCTTGATGGGAAAATAAATTGAAAACTGCTATTGGTTTAATTAAATACTAGTATGATAAAATTATTTTTTTGATGATCGATAGTTATAATTGTTATTAGTTAAATTTAACTGTTATATTAAATAAAAGGTTTGATAACAAAATAATGTTAATGAGTGACTTTTACTTTCAATAAAATGGTGACTTGTATTCAGCTGTACATCAAATTTGACAAATTGTTTGCTGGTGTTTGGTTTTACCTAAATCGAAAATTTGGTAATTTTGCAATTACATTTAATTAAATAATTTAAGATTCGCTTATTAAAATTTTTGAAACTTGGCACGAGGGCTTGTCAGATTGGTCTGTTCAAAAAGTTATCTTACATTTTTTCTATAAAATGTACAGGGGAGCCAATAATTAACTCCCTTAAAATTTACATGGGATTTCCTATGTTCCGCTCAGCGACGCACCACCCGGTATATATCAATTGCTAAATTAAAATTACAAATTACCTTCCAATACTTGGCACACAGTTCGACTTTAAGCAAAGCGGATGGTTATTCTTTTAATTATCAAGATAGAAATGCATCAAGGTTCACCATTCCAAGTTAACAACTATACCTAAATAATTGTAATGAACTTTTGCGGCCATCGTCAATTAATTAGCGAGGTTTATAGGTAGATGGTGTGTGCCTACCACTTGTTCAAAAAACGTCAATTTTAAACAGCAAATCGACACAAAAATATAGAACATATTTACCAATTACTCGTGTTCACAAAATGTCAATTTCAAACTACACATTGACCACGGCCCAAAACCCCAAAAAACAATCTATTTCTCAATATACTCTTTTGTAAATATTTTTACGGCTTTTGTTTTAACAAACTTTTAAGAATAATTTCTTTCCCAGCAGCTTCCAATAGAGCAAAACAAAATCTTAGTCTCCGGTATCAATACATTCGTAACAAAACTATCGACCAATTAGAGCAGAACCCAACTGCGGCACAACAGACGTCACTCAGTATAAAAACTTGGAAAATAAAAAAAGTACAAAACGAGACCTACTGAACTAGCCTCCCTCCCTCCCGCTTAAAGACAAGCAAAGAGATTTATCTAATATGCGCCAAAATATACTGATTAACTACTGAAGTTCAACTTATTTCCTGGCAGAAGATGGCTCTTTGAAGTATCATCACCTCAAAAAGATGGAAAAGACTGACAATGAGCGTTGTAAGTTTTTGCAGGAGTAGCTAAAAGCGTATGAAAATTATACGCAACTATAAACTTAACTAACAAAACAACTACTAATTAACAAAATTTGTACTAGTCTATACTAGTCTTAGAAAAACATGTATTTTGTCCCTTCTGCACTTGAAAAGGATGAATTCAGGTTACACTCAAAAATTATTTTATGAGGATTTGCCACTATGATGCTCAACCGGCGATATAAGAAAACCTGCCCCCCTCCAACTATGCTAATAGTCTGGGAATCAGGGGGATCAGCTAACCAACGTACCTACCTGGCTCTCCATAGAACAAACACAATTCCATACATGTTATCTGGAAAAGCTCTTTACTTTTGCTGTGACAAACAAGCCTAAAATAAGTCTATTAGACGATTAACGAGGTTAAATAACCAATTACATTAAAATATTAGAAATACATAAAAAATTCCAAAATTTTATCT
>JAHBCN010006769.1:0-47240 GCA_019359885.1 Listronotus oregonensis
ATTTTTTTAAAAAGGGGGGATGAGATCAAACAAAAACCTTTTTTAAAACTATTGAGGGTATATTATCAAGACCGGTGGTAGGTGGAACTTCCAAAATTAAACTCTTTATGTCGTCTGGTGTATATGGAAACAAATATATACTATGTAGAAAAGTAAATGTTCAAGTTTGTCTTGGGTTTAAAAAAAAAACAAAGCTTTTTTTTAATAATTAATTATTACCGTCATCTTCGCTTACATTTTATTTACCAAAAAAAAAATCTCAACTATCTTAATTAGTGACTGAGATATCGCGAGGTATTTGTGAAAAAGTAAAAAACAATAATTATGATAGATTTATGACATTTTTCCGCTATAAAAAACTCTGACCTTCAGAAAATGTCGTCATTGGCCTTTTCAGATCCCCAAAGGGAAGTATAATTCTGTAAAGGTCTTATCTAGTTATACCTCAAAAAAAGTCACATTTTTACAACTTTTGCGGTCCACTATTAGGAACCTGCGTTTATGCAATGCAATACTAATGATATATATTTATTTTATATGGCCACCATATTTGATTCCACAATACTTACACAGCTCTTTGAATTCCCTTATTAACAGTAACTATACCCCACTTGACATTAAACAGTTTGAAAGTATTAATTAAAATATTTTGAAAACTTTATTTAAAGTAATAATTGGCGTAAGAAAGTTTTACCCTTTATGTTGTTTTTTTAATAATGTTTACACACTTTTTAAAAGTTTTAAATTTTGCTTCTTATAAATATTTTATTAAACTTGCTATTATGTTCTTGTAGCTCACCGTATTTAACGAGTACTCTGATAGTATTTTATGGATATCTGGTTAAGGGTGATAAACACAATTTCCATATAAATTGGATATTAGAAAGTTTTAACTAAAAATTAATTACTTTGTCCGAAGATGTCTATAGATGCATAATTTTCTATTTAGAATACTTTCCTTACTTTTGTCTGCAGTCATTTTAATAAAATGAAATAATAATTTAAGACTGAAAAATCGGAATGGGTCTCTACCCAGGCCATCTCTTAATATACAGGGTGGCGCAGTGGGTATTAACGGTTTTTACAGTTCTATTGTTGATATACTAATGAAACGACCAAGGTCAAAAACATATTTTTTTACACATATATTATTTCCTAAAATAATGTCTTTTAAATGGCCACTACGTTTTTCTAAACATTCCTGAAGTTGTGATTGAAAATTATCTGTAACTCGTTGCAGCATATGTTGTCTTTTAAAGTTTGTAGCGTTTAAGGTCCATTTTTAAAAACCCTAGCCCTTAAATATTCCCATAAGAAAAAATCAGGTCTGGTCAAATCTGTTGACCTCGGCGGCCTATTAAAATCGCCATAACAGGATATAAGTTGTCCAGGGACATGTTTCTTAAAGCAGCCATGCAAATTCGCGCAGTATTGCTTGTTGCTCCATCTTGCTGGAACCATAAAACGTTATTTTCTACCCCCAATCATTGCAGTTCAGCAGGTTAAAAAAATTAACTCATCTCCAAAGAAGCCATTTCGATTTTTGATGATAACTCAAAAACCATAAGAGATGAAAATTTTTAAAAATAAGTCCCAACTCCCGACTCTATCTTTATTATTTATAATTTTAATTTAACGCTGAAAATGGGCCTGCGCGCAACATTTTTGGTCTGCGCTATCGGAGTCAAAACCGAGTACGTCACACTAAATATATATTTTTAAGGTTGTAAATATTAATCAAAATTTTTTAAAAATTATGGTGTATTTAGAACACGTAAAAGAATTCGTTACCCTTAAAAATTTAACTTAAAGTTAATTTTTAAACAAGTTAAACAATTATTTATTAACAAATTATTTCAAAATTTTGTCTTTATTGTACATTAAAAATTTTTTTAAATAATTGTCGTAAAAATTTTTCGCTTTGTGGAAACCTTCTTATACAGTATGGCGGAAATGAAAGGAATGAATTCATTATTTCGTAAACCCCGTATATATTTGAAAAACGCTCGGACACGTCAATTTTTAATTTTAATTGCGCCTTCTGTCAGATATTAATTTCTTTTTTCTTGTGTTATCAGAAGAAGCGTAATGACGTCATCGATGATTTTTTTAAATGGAAACGTAGTTGATGCGGTGCTTCATTTCTAAGGTCTTTTTATTCTCTATTCAACCATATCAATACTTTTTAAAAAATGGCGTTTGTAAAGTGTCAATATTAATTAATATTATTATTAATTAAAATTATTTAATTTTCGGCTTTCTTTAAACACCGACAAGTAAATTTGGTAAAGACTGTCACTGGAAATAAACTTTTTATGTAAAAAAACCTGAATCTTATCAAGCGTGCCACATTCAAATTAAACGTATTTGATGTGTACATGTTAATGTTTATTAGTTCATTCATTGCAGTGAAGTTAAGTTATTGCAGTTTGCATATTTAGTTTTACTTTTTTTAAAAACGAAACTTAGTGAAACACGGAGAATTGAATTTTGTAATAATTGGTTGTGGAACTAAAACAAGGACGCAAGTGGAGGTCTGTGCTTTAATCAACGATAAAATATCCTGACCGAGAACCAATTTCGCAATCCACGGTAAGCAAACTTGAGAAAAAATAGGGAAACGGGCCATAAAGACAAAAAAAAAAAAAAAAAAAAAAAAAAAAAAAAAAAAAAAAAAAAAAAAAAAAAAAAAAAAAAAAAAAAAAAAAAAAAAAAAAAAAAAAAAAAAAAAAAAAAAAAAAAAAAAAAAAAAAAAAAAAAATGATATTTAGAATTTCTCCAAAATTTCCTAATGCCATAACTAAATCGGCTGTTCCAAAATACAAATGATATGTGGCTGCAGCAAGATGGTGCACCGCCCCTTTATGCGGTCTTGGCGAGAAACTACTTGGACAGACTTTTTCCAGATAGGTGGATTGGGCGAAGAGGATCAATCAAGTGGCCACCAAGGTCGCCAGATCTCACTCCGCTTGGTTTTTTTTATGGGGATACTTGAAAAGTAGAGTGTACAAAAATAGACCACAAAATGTCGATGAATTCGGATCGAGATGGCGCAGATAACTCCGGAAGTTCTTCAAAACGTTCAGGATGACTTTGTAGCTCGCCTATCTCATTGTATCATTGCTGAGGGTCATCAATTTGAGCATATGGTTTAAATTTGGTTGTTATTTCTGAACAAAAATGTTAATTGAAATAATAAAAATATTTGACACTTTACAAACGTCATTTTTTAAAAAGTATTGATATGGTTGAATAGAGAATAAAAAGACCTTTCAAATGATGAACCGCATCAACAACGTTTTCATTTAAAAAATCATCGATGACGTTTTCACGCTTCTACCGATGACACAAGAAAAAAGAAAAAATCTGACAGAAGGCGCAATTGAACTTACAAATCGACGTGTCCGAGCGTTTTTCAAAAATATACGGGGTTACTGTATACACACTTAACAAGATCACGCCATAAAAGTTTAAAAAATTTTAATCCTTTGTTTATAATGATTTTATAACTTTGACAAAAAATGAAAAATTAGAGTAACATTTTTAATGCTATAAAGATATTATAAACAACGGAATAAAATTTATTAAACTTTTATGGCGTAATCTTGTTAAGTATGCTTCTACGAAGAGAAAAATTTATACGACAACTATTTAAATATTTTTTTAATGTGCAATGAAGATGAAATTTCGAAACAATTTTGTTTATTAACATTTGTCTAGCTTGTTAAAAAATTACCTTTAGGTTAAATTTTTAACGATAATAAATTATTTAAAGTGTTCTGAATATACCATAGTTTTTATTTTTTTTTTAAATTATTATTTAATCTTTTAAAAAGAATTATTCACTGTGACGTACTCAATTTAGACTCGAAAATTATAAATAATGGAGATAGAATTGCGAAAGTGGGGACTTTTTTTGACAAATTTCCTCCGCTTCAAGGATTTTTTTGCAATTTCCGCTATCTTTTATAGTTTTTAAGTTATCATTAAAAATCAAAACAGCTTCTTTTTTTCTTTCTTTGTTATAAACAATTGCAATTTTTATTGGCAGAAAAAATTCTCTAAACGCCTTTCTCAGATTTGCATTTCGCGTCGAATGGGCTATCGCTTATATTTTTCGAAGCCTTCTAACTATTTTTTGCAGGCACTACACTTCTCGGCTTGACTATATAATCTGTCGTAAAGACGTATTTTAGGAACTCTAAAAAAATCATATTTCCAAGGAAATAAAAGCAAAAACATGAGGGCATCGTTCTAAAAAATGTGTTAATTGTTTTTCTCAATACCCTAAAAATATTTTTAAAAAGTGTGCTGTATTTATTTTAAACTCTTGTTTCACCCAGTATATGTAGCAACCTGTAAAACAAAGTTGAACAAAACAATGCTAGTAAAAATGCACTGCGAAACATCAACATTGTAACGGTAATCGAATTAGAAAAAGCAAAATAAACACTGGTGTTTTTCCGCGACATGTAAAACAAACATTTTCATATTTTTTTTCTGTTTTTTCAGGCTTCGCTAAATGCTTATGGCATTTAATATAAATTTTCTTTCATATTTCAGATGAAATTACAAAAATATTAGTTTTATCTAAACAACGATGAGGAATTAACTTTTATTAATATTCGGCTGACATCTTGTTTGTTTAACTGTTACTTTTTGATTGGTCAAAATTACACAAAAAATATTTATGTCTTCTCAAATCTTTTTTAAAACAAATATTTTTTGGAATATTTTTAAATAGAGCTGTTATATTAAAGAATAGTTTTAAATTCAATAGCAACTGCGAGTTATATGGGAAAATAGTAAACTCTGACTAAGAATCACGGGAATCGATTCCTTGTTCAGGATCCTAAAGCTGGAGTCAATTACTTTTAAAAAATAGGATCCGTGATCTGGAGTTCTAATATAATTTTAAAATTCCTTATATTTCCAATTTGGTTTTTAAATGCCAAAATCTGCTATTTTGAATCTTCCATTTTAAATTTCCAAATTTTTACTTAAGATCCTTAATCAGCATCACATTAATTTTCGTAAATAAAGATAAAGAATTTTTAAACATCTGCCTATTAAAATCTTTATGTTTTACCTATCTATTATTGATCTATAATACCTTAGAAACGGAATATGTTATGATAGCAATAATACCTGCTATCACACCTAGGGCATTATAAGCGGGCATTATGATAAAGCCCGCTTATAATGCCTAATGCTAATATGGAAATTTTATTGCTTATCCAATTTTATTTCTCACAATAAAGATCAAGTTTATATAAAAATAATTTTTTCTTTAAACAATACTAAAATTAAACTTTATTTCCAAAATAAAAATTACAATTTTGAAATGTCCCGAAAATGTACTGATCCCACTATAGAATGGTCGGTGTTTTTTGTGATGGTAGCAGCGGTGGTAGCACTAACGCTATTTTGTATAGAAGAACAGTCCATTAAAGAATTTTCAGTAGTCGATACGGAATTAACCTCGGAATTAACTGAATTGGCAATCATTTTGGCTACTTTGTTTTTGGATGAAATACTTTCTTCTATATATTCTTCAGCTACTGAAGGGCTTTTCCATTTCCCATGTTGTTTTAGCGTTTCAAACGAAGCACCTGCCTCAACAAATAAAGTTGACGATGTGCGACGCAAACAGTGGCCGGTGTAAGCTTCTGCATTATCCAGTTTTAAAAATTTTGCGATCAATGTTGGGACGCTTCCTATGGTATTTTTTCCAATGGGTTGTACTGTACATCGACCCTTTCTATAGGTAAGAAAGAATATTTGTTCCTTTATTCCAGCTGGTATTAATGTTGTGTACTTTTTTATTAAATTTAAAGCGCCTAAATCTTCTTCAATGATAGTAAAACTTTTTGAAGTTGAAGTTTTAGTTTCTGGTACCTCTATAACCAAGACTGTTTCTCTATCTTCAATGTCATCAATGGTCATTTTGACTAACTCATCTCGTCTTAAACCTCCAAAAACACCCATTACCAATATGACTTTGTGTACCAAGTAGATATCATCAGGAGCCTTCTTAATAAATTTTAATATTTGTTCTTCTTCCAAAACTTTAGACTTCTTCGGGACGTATCCTTTCGACTTAACTTTTAAAAAAGATATGAGACGATGGTATTGCGAAATGTCCATATTTTCATAGACCATCAACGTAGACCTTAGGGTGGAATACTTGGTCCAGAGAGAGTTCGGACTGTATTTTTCCGACTAAAAATAATAAAGTTTGTTAAACATATGTATTAAAATAAAATCAATAACTTACCAGTTCCTGGAAATATGCCATTAAAACGTTTTCGGTTATTTGAAGAATTGCGTTCGCATCTTTCCAAATACCAAATATGATCATACTGTTGCCTTGATTTTACTGGCAAAAGATTTTCGGTCCCTTTTATGGCCTTTTCTCTTATATTTTGTGGAATTTCTTCCATTTTGAGCAAATCGTTAAATAGAAAATGCCAACTGACTAACTGACAGAAACATCAAAGTCAAACTTAACACCAGTCATTATCTACTTACGTATACAGGTACAGGTGCAACTTATTTTTTATATTGCGAATAAATAATGTAATTAGTCATTGGAAAACTCTTTTTTGGGTAAAACATAAAGCATTGTATGCACCACGGGCTTTACTGGACTATAATGCCCATCAGGTCGAAATCTAGCTCTCGGGCCAGAGGCCCTCGGGCTATTTCGACCTTCAGGGCATTATAGTCCCAGTAACGCCCTTGATACATAAATAGCTATTAAATTAGAAAACACACCTAACATGTGATTTTTAACCAAAATATGTTGTTTTCAGGTCCAGAGAAACAACATTTAAATAAAACATTTTTTTTCGTAACCATAGAGTGTGGTATCCAAAAACGAGCATAAATTTTACTTGTTTTTGATCTTAAAAGTTTTGATTGCTTAATCTTCATAATTTTTTAATATGTAATCCTTAAGATAAACTCGAGGGACTATTAAAAGAAACATTTATTTTTTTTTATTTATGGTGTCTTGCAAAAATGAATTTACAATTTTATTACATTTTTAAATTTCGCAAGCAGAGAAATTATTAAATAATACTTGTGAAACTTCCTGTAAAATTGTCCCATTTATAAGTTGCTTTAAGTTATCTTAAGAATTACATTTAAACACCTTATGAAGATCGAGCATCGCAAGTTTTGAAATACAGTTAGAAAAAATGTTTCATTTAAGAAGGGTTTTATGTTGATCTAACCAAAAACCTAATTGACTGACGGCCGAGTGATGATCGCGTTGTTAAATTCAGCAATGGACTTTGCAATTGTTAAAAGTTAACAACGGTTTAGAATGTTTAACAAAACGTCATTGTCAGTGTTATTCAATGATTTTGATTGATTGATTGATTGATACAGTAAATACACAAGTTGAGGTTTTGTCCGCCTCGACACTGCAGCCTACAGGGCTTGTTGTATCTCTTGTGTATTTGTTTCAGTTAAAAAGGTTTGACACCTTCGACGGGTGTAGTAGCCCTTTTACTGTTCTTTTCTGGTCTCCAGCCTCCTGGTGGTTAGTGTCCACCATGAGGTTTTGATTTGTTCTTCAGTATGTAAGTGCAGGGCACTCATATATGATGTGAGAGGCTGTCTCTTCCTCTTCGTCACATAGTCTGCAAATGGGTTCTTCTCTATAGATGCCCATAGTGTGCATATGTTTTCTTAGGGTGCAGTGTCCGGTTATTAATCCTGTCACTATTCGAATCTGATTCCTATTTAGTTTTAGTAGTTCACTTGTCAATGCTTTCGATGGTGAGTCCAACATTGATTTACTGTGATTTTGCCTTGGAATGTGGTTCCAGTATGACTGATGTTCTGTTTGAATCCACCGAGTCATGTAGCCACGAACCCAGGCTATTGGTATTCCAAAAACAGGTTCAGGACCCACAAACATTGCTGCGGAGCCTCGCCTGCCCTGTATTTCCCTGTGTCCTGGCACCCAGGAAAGTGTAACTTTGTTGTGGTTAGCCAGGTTTATTCAATGATTTTAGTAGGGAACCTGTTCAAATCTGACATTTTGTTAAACATTCTAAACCGTTGTTAAGTTTTAACAATTGCTAAGTCCATTGCTAAAGTTAACAACGCGATCATCACTCGGCCGTAAGAGTTACAGCACTTTAAAATAAAGCTAAAATTATATTTCGCGTCTTGAGCTCCATGCTAAAATCTTTGACGCTTAATTTATCATCTGAATTATGTAGTAGCACTCGTATCGTACTTACCATTTGTAAGTATAAAAACTAAAGATGATGCGGATTTGTGATCCAATAAATAGGAATCGATTTCCTGGCTTTAATTCCTTTTTTCCTTAAAAAAGAAACCGTAATTCGTATTGGTGATTTGATTCCATTACGAGGATCTGGATCTGTAAATCGATTCCTTTTTTAAAGGATTCATCGCAGCTCTGGTGACTAGCAAAGGTGTTAAATAGGTGGTAAAAATTATACAGGGTGGCCGGCCATATTTTGACCCATTTTAATCGAGAATAACTTTGGAACAAATAAAGGTATCAAGATGCGGTTTTTGCAGATGCACTTATATTTCTTTAAAGTTTATTCTCGTATCTTCACGATTTTATTGTGACATTCCATTAGCTCAAGAACAAAATGGCCGATTTTCCATTATAGGACAACTATGTTATTTTAAATGGAACATCCTGTATATGTTTCTATATTTTCAAAATTTAATCTTTCCCCTTTAAAAAAATGTAACACAAGCTATGGTTATCTCAAAAACAACGTATTTATTGACCTTCGAAAAATTGACTGCATGTCGACCAACAATATTATTAAATTTTTATGACAAAATAATAGTTACAATAAAGGTTACATTACTTTTTAAAAAACTACTGTAAATGTTGAAAATGCCTTCCGCCGACTTCGACGCACTTATTTAAATTCGAAAAAAACTTATTAAAACTATTGACTAAAAATTCTTCAGGAATATTTTCTATTATGTTTCGGATATTAATTTTTAATTGCTCTAAATTTTGGGGAAGTGGACTATAACACCTCTCTTTCACATATCCCACAGAAAAAAATCTGGAACAGTCTAAAACTGGTGAACGAGGTGGCCAGGAAATAGGGCCTCCTCTTCCAATCCACCGGTTTCCAAAAACGTTGGTCAGTGAATCCTTAGTAATGTTAGCATAATGTGGTGTAGCCCCATCTTGTTGAAAATAGACGAAATTCAATAGATTTTCTTTTGCAATTGGGGATAAAAAATATTTCCAGCATATCAACGTAAGTCCAAGAGGTTACAGTTGGTTCATGAAAAAAAAATGGCCCATAAATTTTTGCTTTGACATACCACACCAGACTGTGACTTTTGGCGAATCTCTAACGTGTTCGTTATATTGTCGAGGATTTTCTGTTGCCCAAAACCTGCAGTTATGCTTATTTACTTTTCCATTGAGGTGAAATGTGGCTTAGTCTGACATTATTAGTCTATATATCTAATGTATATTGTTCCTTACTAAATTTTGAATTCTCTGGAAAAATTCCACCCTTTGTGGAAAATCAGTTTCTTTTATTTCTTGTAACATTTGAATTTTGTATGGCTTTAATTTAAGTTCTTTTTTCATGATTTCTTGTACTGTAGTTTTAGGAATATGGACTGAACTTGAGATTTTTCTTGTTGACAATGTTGGATCTTCCTGAGTTATCTCCAGAATTTGTAACGTTTTATTTAGCAAATTCTCATTGTTTACTAATTTCTTTTTACGGGCTAAAGATCCTGTACTCCAGAATTTTCTGTACCAGATTTTAATTGAATTTTTTGTGGGTGGAGCTTTATTAAACATGTTTCTAAATCTTCGCTGGGTTTCTTTTACTGATTTGGTTTCGGCAAACATAATAACACATTTTCCTTTTTCGCTTAACGAGAACATTTTGCGCTTCCTAATTAAAATAACTTGTCAAAAATGACCAACAATGGCTGACAATGAGGCTTGTTGCTGTTATGGAAACGAGATAACTTTGTTTCCACAGGTGACTTTTCAAAAAATCCTTTTAAAATAATATTCCTATTCGACATACAGTCAATTCTTTGGAGGTCAATAAATGCGTTATTTTTTAAGATAACCATAGCTTGTGTTACATTTAGGGAAAGATTAAATTTTAAAAATATTGAAACATATACAGGGTGTTCCATTTAAAATAACAAAGTTGTCCTATATCGGAAAATCGGCCATTTTGTTTTTGAGCTAATGGAATGTCACATAAAAATGGTAAAGATACGAGAATAAACTTTAAAGAAATATAAGTATATTTGCGAAAACCGCATCTTGATATCTTTATTTGTTCAAAAGTTATTCGCGATCAAAATGGGTCAAAATATGGACGGCCACCCTGTATCTTAATAAATTATTTTAATTATGCGACTGATACTTAAATAATTCACCTTTCTTAAATTTATGTTTCTTAGCATTCAAAATTGTATTTTTTTTTGCAATGTCATATCTGTAATTTTTACGAAAATATAGTTCGCAATAAAATACCAAAATGCAAATAGTTATATGAGATAAATATGTTTAACCCTTGACAGACTTCATATTTATCTGGATAAATATAACACATTTGACATTAATATTTGTTACTGAAATAACCCTTAACATTATTATTTGTTTTGATGCTGAAATAACCCTATTTTGGATACATAAAATAAAACTTTTACAAGTAAAAAAATATAGTTAAAGCATCAATAATAAAAACAAGATTAAAAATTTTTCATTGGTGTCGCCCATCCAGAATTTTTTAATTTATGAATATAAAGCAATTTATATAGGTAAACGGATAAAAAAAACTAACTTTATAAAAAATTTGATAGGTTCTTCTCAAAAAACTTATTTTTGCTCTACTCTACTTCCATTTTGGTTTCTTAATAAAACTTAGGTAAAAGAATAAGATTAAAATTAAAAATAGAGCGAACCTATATGTGTTAATTTATTAAAAAAAGTGGCATATATGCCAAAAAAATAAATGAAAATTTATTTTTTAAGCTTCAAATCAAAATAATTTAAGCAACACGACATCTTTTGTTTCATGTAAAAAATAATTAATTAATATTGTAATATTTCTTACTAGTAACACTTTAAGATCTTAGATTTTTCATTGGACAAACGGAAATATATGCTTTACTGCACTGTGCAAAAGAAAATGACAGGAGGGCTTATAAAAACAAGCGGATCTGCATAATAAGAGACAGCCAGGCATCACTAGGGGCACTAGTAAACCACAAGTAACTTCCTAGCTGACATGGGAATGCCAAAAAGAACTGGAAGGTCCTGGAAGAATGCAACAAGGTAACTCTCCTGTGGGTACCAGGACATTCGGGAATAGAAGGCAACGAAAAAGCGGATGGGCTAGCGAGACATGGATCATCCACACCATACTTTGGACTAGAACCTGCCCTTGGAGTGACCAAAACCACAGCACGAGGGCAAACCAGGAAATAGATCCGAAACAAACACGAGGAATACTGGAGAAACCTCAGTAGAATAAGACATGGAAAGAGCTTTATAAGGGGCTTATCCAAAAAAACAAAGAAAGAACTACTTAGACAAAGTAGGAAAAGACTGCGCATAACAGTAGGGTTGCTAACAGGGCACGATAACCTAAGAGGACACCTACACAAGATAGGGTGATACAATGGGGACCCAAGTTGCAGAATATGCGACGAGGCGGAAGAAAGAGCTTACCATGTACTGGGTGAATGTTAAGCGTTGGATCACAAAAAAACAGGCATAATTTGGGCAACCGAAAATGGGCCCACAGGAATATACCAACCAATAAGTCTCGGTGTTATACAGACTTGTAGAAGGAACAAGACTAATGGAAGGATTGGTATAAAAGATAATGGAAGATTAGGCACAAAGAGCCCAAGAGGGTGCGCTGCCTCTGGTAGTGAATCAGGACGGTTCCCAGGGAATAAAAAGAAAGGTGACAATATATATTTTTATTTTTTAAAGTTTGCTAAAAGTTTCTATAAAATACATGTCGGTATTTAAAAAAATAATAATTATTAATAGACGGAAATATCCATGCAAAATGCCTAAAAGACAGATTGGTGAATTTATTAAAAATATAATATTTCTTTCGAAAACCAATTTGGTTTTACCTACCGGTTTGGGTACCAAGGTGCTATTTAAGAGCTTAAAAAGATATAACGGGTCCTTAAAATGTTAAAAATAATATATTTTTGGATCCTTTATCACAAATAAAACAGTTACAACACTTACAATATATTATGTTTTTCTTTTTATTAATGTAAAATAAAATTATCAAAGTTTATAAAAACAAAATAAAATTTTACGATCTTATTTTTAAAGTTAAATTGCTTTAAATGTTTTAAAGATTTCTTAACAATTCTACTTTAACTTTTTAATTTAAGAAAGTTTTAACAATGGAAAATTGTCATTAAAATCAGGACTCATGCCCCCTTTTTAAATGTAAGATTAAAAAGTTAAACCAGGATAATAAATTAAAAATTTGAATAATAGAAAATTAAATTTATTTCAGATTATGTTGATTGAAAATTTGCAACGTAAAGTTATCCACCAAAAATACTTATGTGAAATAAGGGTCAAGTTTCTGTTCTAAAATCTTGCCCCCTATAAAGATGAAATTAAAAAATTTGGCTTATTCTTTTGAACTTTTCTTTACAATATAAGACCAGCAATCTAAGCTACCCCAAATTGTTTTTTCATCTTATTCAGAACGACCGTAGAAAAATTTTATGCCGATCAGTGATAATTTGGATGACAGATAAAACGAAACACGAAACCCAAGGTATGGCTTTAGGAAATTGTTATAAAATAAAGGACTTGCCCAGGTCCGGTATGGAATTCAAGTTCTCGAATGGCTGAAAAAATGACTCTAAATTTTTTGTGATTCAATTAGGTGACAATTTTGGGTACGAATCTTCTGGGGATGTATTGTGACTGATCAGGACCATGTTGAAAACAGAAACATAACCACCCATATGCAGGAGAGATCAGATTAGGGCCGCGTGCCTGCAGGGAGGGGTTCTATCCCCCCTGCTGTGGTCGCTCCTGGTGGATGACCTGCTGGCCATACTCTCTCTCTCTCCTGGGAGATCGATCTGCAGGCATATGCAGATGATCTAGTCATCCTAATTAAAGGAAACTCTGAAGAGATGATTTCGAACATCCTTCAAGAAGTAGGGAAGGGAAAAAATTACAATAAACCCTCAAAAAATGGTTATTGTCCCCTTCACCCGAAAGAGAAACCTGGTTAACTTAGACTACCAACTCTGCAAAGTGAAACAATACCATTTGCAAAATAAGCTAAATATCTGGGTTGATAATAGATAGCACTCTTAGCTGGAATTCGCATCTGGAAAAAGTCATCCGTAAGGCGACCATATCTTTCTGGACATGCCGCAGGATCTGTGGCAAATCCTGGGGCATGCAACCAAAATAGATGTACTGGCTATACGTTACAGTCATAAGACCAATAATCACGTATGGCTCTGTGCCATGGTGGCGCAAGGGGTAGCAGTGGCTGACCCAAGCAAAGCTATCTAGCCTACAGAGACAGGCCTGCCTAATGATCACAGGCGCGCTGCGCTCGACACCAACGGCGGCCATGGAAGCCCTCCTAGGACTGCCTCCTCTGCATATCTACTTAGAGAGAGAGGCAAGGTGGGCAACATACAGACTCTATCAAGCGGTCAGTAACAAACCGCATGCGTGTCATATGGAGAGCACCAGTCTCCTCAGGAATGTCCTGACCTGTGACAGACTGGGAATGCCCTCAGACATCATGCCTACAGCAACCAATTACAACCGGCCCTATAGTGTAGTCTACCCACAAAGGGAGGACTGGAGTCGAAAAGTGACCGACCTGCTCCGGGCTGACATCTGTTGGTACACCGATGGCTCCAAAACGAAAGACGGTGTTGGAGCTGGAATATATGGACAGAGGTCGAGGGCAGAGTTTTTCGTTAGCCTGGGTACTCTCGCAACCATATTTCAAGCGAAGGTATTTGCTATTGAGATGTGTGCTAGATCGCTGGTTGATCGGCACTGCACACGTAAGACAATTAAAATATTCTCCGATAGCCAAGCAGCTCTTAAGGCTCTTGAATCCAGCCGGTGCAATTCGAAAACCGTCTGGAATTGCAAGGATGCACTGACCAAACTGGGTCAAAACAATAAGTTTACACTACTGTGGATACCTGGACACACCGGCCTAGAGGGTAATGAATCCGCAAACCTCCTTGCCAAAAGGGGGGCGGAGACAAAATTCACAGGGCCGGAACCGGTCCTTGGTATATCTTAGGGAACGGCCAAGCAGTTCATATCAGCTTGGACACAAAGAGAAAATCTTTGGTACTGGCATGGACTTCCAGGTCTCGAAGGCCTTCATAAGGCCACCGAACCAACAATGTACTGTCAAACTACTGGAGCAATCAAGGGTACACCTTAAAACTCTAGTGGGACTGTACACGGGACACTCCATATTAAAACACCACATCACAAGATCGGCCTAGCGGAAGACGCCGAATGCCGCATGTGCATGGAGGGGGATGAATCGGCAGAACACATATTGTGCTCGTGCCCAGCACTGGCACGACTAAGATTCGCAATCCTCGGCAATGACACCTTGTTGCCGGGGAGGTAAAGATCTCTCTCCCAACAGGATCATCAGATTTATTAGGAGTCTGGACCTGGTGGGTAAAATATAAAAAGGTGTGAGCCACAATAGACCGATCGGTCGCGGTGGAAGGGTGTTATACCCACTCACTTTAAACCTACCTACCTACCTACCCCCTGTGCGCAAAGGAAGGGACGAGAGGGTGGTGGTATTGATAATATTTATGAACTTGTAGCACGGAATAACGATTATTTCGGCAATAGAAAATTATATCGTGTGACGTTAGTGGTACATTGGAGTTAAACGAAATTTTATTGCTCTTAGTCGGTATATACAACAAGTTTGATTAAATATATAGGGACATAAGCAAATTACAACTTAACTTTTGTAAACATGGCGTGCGATTTAAATTAAATAAAAGTCCTATCTTTCGAGTAAGCAAATAACACTGTCAACTCCAATGCGAAAATGAATAAAAGCAGAAGAGATAATGCCGCGTTACCCTTCGTATAAATAAACAAAAACAATGCTAAGCAAATTTTCCGCTTATTTGATATGATGTCGCAAAAATATTTTTTAGGATTTTGTGGGTTCAGTAATTATTACGCAGTTTGCAGATTAAACAAACGTCATGAAGTAGGTATTGTACAGTGACGGCCATTAAATCTGGGGCATTTTTTTCAAATTTGGGCTTTTCTGCCAATTTTTTAATCGCTCTTTTTTACATTGTTTTACTTTTAATTACTATAAATAAAGCAAAAGGTAAAAAAATATTTATATTTTATAAAAACTAACAAATTAATAAATTAATTAACTATTTTATCCTTTCAAACAAATTTAATATTTTATTGCGGCCCCGTTTTTTCCAAGACGGAGTTTTGCCTTCCAGGCATCGAATGGACCAAAGCCGGAGCGTAGTCCGGATTTTCTCGTACTCATTCCACGCCTCTAAAATTTTATCTTAAGTTTGTTTCATTTTGCGGCCTAAACTCATTTTTCCTATTTATTTTTTTTAACTAATAAGCACCAAACATTTTCCATAACATTTAAATCCGGTCTACGCGCGGGCCACGGTAAAACCTGATACGCTGCTCTTTCATCCATTCATCAAATTGCCGAGCCGTATGAACGGGACACTTATCTTGCTAAAAGATAAAACTTCTGTCCGGAAATCGATCCCTACAGAAGGAAGCATGATATTCTATAGTAGATCTATATGTACCTCCGCATTGAACCTTCCTTCGATAAAATAACAAAAACCAAGTCCTTGTGCACTTAACCACCCCAAACATTTACCAAAAATCGCCCACTACTTCTGTCCTATTGGGTATATTTTTCATTAAATCGTATTCCTTGAGGCATGTATACCTTAAGCATCCCATTGTAGCACGACTGAAACACTTTTTCATCGGTGAATATTATATTTTTCCAAAAAATCGGAGGTTCCAAGTAAAATTGTAGAGCAAATCCAATGCGTTGTTCTTCATTTGCATTTGTTACAATCGGTTTTAAGGCTGCCGGGTGGCAGCGCAATTCGGATATTTGCCTTATTCTTCGCCGTGCCGTTCTAACCGAGCTGGAAATTGCTTTCCGTTTTTGCTGTAACTACAGATTTAAATGGTTGGTTTCTCAAAACATTAAATAAATTATTGTCTTGTTCTTGATTCGATAGTTTGGGGCGACCACTTCCAGCACTTCTCTTAAAGGAGTCTGATTCCTGCCATTTTTTTTTAAACAAAATGAATAGTACTCTTTGGAATGTTAAGCTCTTCCCCCACATCCCTTTCTAACCAGCCTCTTTGCTCAATATAATGTATAATTAATACTTTTTGATCCAAAGTTAAGTTTGGCATTTTAAAAAATATTTTTGGACACTGATAACGGACACCTGTTTCTTTATTAGGTAATTTAATAGGTATTTATATTCAGTAGAAAGTGGCATAAGCCTATTTCACAAAAGGGAAAAAGAATTGCCCAAGATTTAATGGCCGTTACTGTACACAGTGTCCCATTTTCGACATTTCTAAAGCGTATTGGGGTTACTTTCAAATATAGAATGCTGCAGTTCGCAGAAAAGTGTCCTACTTTTTGACATACACTGTTAAATTTGGTTTTGTTATTATTACGGTCAAAAATAATAAAATTTCGCTATAGATTGACGTCTTGTTTTATTTAATTGGGGTTTTAATAAGTTCCACAAATAAAAAAAGTGTTTTTTTGGTAACTTGTAATTTAAGAGATAGGGATAGAGATAGAGGTAGGGATAGGGATAGAGACAGAGATAGAGATAGAGATAGAGATAGAGATAGAGATAGAGATAGAGATAGAGATAGAGATAGAGATAGAGATAGAGATATGAAGATATGTGTCCGACAGGTTAAATAATTTACTTTGTACAAACCTTATCACACATCAATTTTATATCATATAATTTTAGTATAAATAAAATTATTGTTATTATATTTTTATTTTTAATGTCTTCAAGTAATTTAAATTAACGATTTTAAAAAAATGGGGTCAAAGCATTTAAAAAACAGTCTATTTTACTATTGAGTATCATGTCTGTAATTTGCGATTCCGATGTCTGGTTGTTATTTGCCTGGCTTTGTACTGAAAGGACTATTCATAAAAGATTTTAGATCCCTGTGATGAAAAGCTAAATTTATATTGGTCTGTTTGCAATTTACCGAAAGCCTAAATATCGTTTCCGTAAAAACGTTTTAACCTATTTGTATGGTGTTGGGAATAAAGCATTTTTATTAGGCATATTTGGTTTAAAGTTATGGTTTGGTATACGATAACGTTATATTGTCAAAGCAGTATTTAATGTTAATTATATTAACAAATATATTTGTATTAAATAATTTAATAGGTATTTATATTCAGTAGAAAGTGGATAAGCCTATTTCACAAAAAAAAGTTGCCTAAGATTTAATGGCCGTTACTGTAAATGCCCATTTTCGACATTTCTAAAGGTTTTGGGGTTACTTAAAATATAGAATGCTGCGGCAGAAAAGTGTCCTACTTTTTGACATACACTGTTAAATTTGGTTTTGTAAATTTTTACGGTCAAAAATAGTAAAATTTCGCTATAGATTGACGTCTTGTTTTTTTTATTAGGGTTTTAATAAGTTCCACAAATAAAAAAATATTTTTTGGTAACTTGTAATTTAATTAAAATAAATATCTTATTTTTATAGCAACCAACCACCCTGAGCTAAAAATAAATATCAGTAAAATAAATTATATTGCCTGTCTTAAATATTAAAAAAACAAGTAATTTCGGCCATATCTGAAATTTAAGAGATATATTAGATATATTAATTAAGATAGAGATAGATATGGGGATAGAGATAGAGATAAAGATAGAGATAGAGATAGAGATAGATATAGAGATAGATAGAGATAGAGAAAGATAGAGATAGAGATAGAGATAGAGATAGAGATAGAGATAGAGATAGAGATAGAGATAGAGATAGAGATAGAGATAGAGATAGAGATAGAGATAGAGATAGAGATAGAGATAGAGATAGAGATAGAGATAGAGATAGAGATAGAGATAGAGATAGAGATAGAGATAGAGATAGATATAGAGATAGAGATAGAGATAGAGATAGAGATAGAGATAGAGATAGAGATAGAGATAGAGATAGAGATAGAGATAGAGATAGAGATAAATATAGAAATAGAGATAAATATAGAAATAGACATAGAGATAGAGATAGGGATAGAGATAGAGGTAGGGATAGGGATAGAGACAGAGATAGAGATAGAGATAGAGATAGAGATAGAGATAGAGATAGAGATAGAGATAGAGATAGAGATAGAGATAGAGATAGAGATATGAAGATATGTGTCCGACAGGTTAAATAATTCACTTTGTACAAACCTTATCACACACCTATTTTATATCATATAATTTTAGTATAAATAAAATTATTGTTATTATATTTTTATTTTTAATATTTTCAAGTAATTTAAATTAAAGATTTAAAAAAATGGGGTCAAAGCATTTAAAAAACAGTCTATTTTACTATTGACTATCATGTCTGTAATTTGCGATTCCAAGGTCTGGTTGTTATTTGCCTGGCTTTATACTGAAAGGACTATTCATAAAAGATTTTAGATCCCTGTGATGAAAAGCTAAATTTATATTGGTCTGTTGGCAATTTACCGAAAGCCTAAATATCGTTTCCGTAAAAACGTTTTAACCTATTTGTATGGTGTTTGGAATTAAAGCATCTTTGTTAAGCATATTTGGTTTAAAGTTGTGCAAAGTTATGGTTTGGTATACGATAACGTTATATTTTAAAAGCAGTATTTAATGTTAATTGTATTAACAAATATATTTGTATTAAATAAGGATGTAAAATGCTAGAAACAAATATTATTATTTTATTTTTAACTTTAATTTACCATAGAAACATATGAAAATAATAAATTCATTAAATTTTACAGAGTAAAATAAATCAGTAGGTGATTTTATTTTAATAGGAATAATCTAAACTACAATACCAGGAAAATATGAGGCAACTCATTATTTTGATATCTATTTTTGGTTTTTCGTCATTTTAACATATTATATAATGTAATACGTATATGAAACAGAGACGGAAATATTTTTATTTATTGTTTTAAGTCTTATGGATTCTGTTGACAAACACTATGTTTTTTTAAAGAATGATGTGTGTTTGTGTGTTTTAATAAGACGGCAGTGTTTCTAGGAAAGCCAATGATTCCTTGCAACGTTGATCAAAAACTTTACAATGGGCTTTGCTAGGGGCACCTTGGCCTTATTAGGAACGTCCGGGATTTCCAAAAATATTAAAATATAGTTTTAAGTTTTAAATACGTGTCAAAAAATGTAAAATAATGTATAGGTTCTTTATATTATTACTTGTTATTATGCTTTTAATAATTTTACCTAAATGTTTTGTTAAATAAGAAAATGGATGTCATAGATAATATTTTTATTGTTTGGCCTTTTAGGAACATTTTGGCCTTACAAAAAACGGACCCATAAAAAGGCCATTTTTGTTGATTTAATATCTTCATTATTTCGTCATTAGGGCTATTAAAATTATTTTTAAAACATTTTCGATAATACGTTTTTAGTTTTAGGATAGTGTTCAAGTAACATTCGCTGAGTATTTTTTAAGTGAATATGTTATTCT
The DNA here is from genome assembly GCA_019359885.1 of Listronotus oregonensis. NCBI lineage: Eukaryota > Metazoa > Arthropoda > Insecta > Coleoptera > Curculionidae > Listronotus > Listronotus oregonensis. The sequence continues at coordinate 19,829 of JAHBCN010006769.1, forward strand.
AAGAATTTGTTGTTTGATATTAATAAAAGTTTTTTTTTATGTAGTTTAAGTAGAACTAGATATTTTGACTGTCACAACGTTAGTTTTAAGTTAAAGGACTAATTGATTATATCGGCCTTGTCTGGAGCCTTGTTCCTTCTAAGGCCGTTTGAAAAGTTTAGTAAAACTTAAATTTAATAAAGAATAATTATCTTTGCAATAAAAAAATGTTTTATAAGCTACAGTATAAAAGAAAGTGTTACTATATAATTTGTTTGTTAAATTTATCCAGTAAATAAAAGAATAATAACTGTTTATTTGTTATGATGGCCTTCCATGGTCCACCCACCTTATTCCTTTTTAAAAATACTGTTATTTAAATATTACTTTCGGTTAAGCTGTAAAGACATACGACCTAATAAGTTTTTAAAGACGTAATTGAAATTCCCCATATTAGGTTTTCACATGCTTTTTAGTATGTTGCAAACTTTCATGTGTTAACGGAATCCCCTTAGACTACTTTACAACTTTCATAATTAAGTTCTGGGTGGTCTCGAGATAACATTTTCAAGCTGGGGATCTAATCGTTTTAAAAGCCGGTAAAATCCGCACATCCAGATTTATGCGGCACATAAACTAGATTGTGTAAGTTTTCTTAAGAGAATGAGATTTTTCCCCATTCTATATAAAATTTGCGTAATTTTATAGGATTTATTATAACTGTTCTCTATTTTTTATTTAAAGGACGAATTATAATATTCACACAATGTTTCAGGCAGTTTTATCTCTGTTCGTTATCAAGTGTAAACTAATCTTTTTTTATCTTTTGGACAGTCCACGAAGGCTGATGCCTGAGTAATAACGTACCGTGGGTGTCTTAAGTCTGGACCCTCTGGTGATGAAGGAGCGAAGAAAGCGGAAAGTTCGGACCTCCCCAGTTGAACTGTAAAAAGATGCAAGAAAGTTGCACTACGTATTGCTCTGTTGGGAGCTGTCATAGGGGGAATTATACTGGCCAACTCCTCTAAGTAGAAGCCGTAAAATACCTATAGAAGAGCGACAGATTCCCTACAGCTCGACGGTGGGAAAGTGGAGGAAGCCTTTCTGTAAGCGTGAGATCATTAATAAGACGAACGGCTCTTCTCTAAATGGAGTCCAGAATGCTAAGTGTTGTAGGAGACGCCATTTCACAGACATAAAAATAATATTTTAAAGATGGTCTGATTTGGGATACATACAGAGCGTACAGATTGGAAGAAGAGAAAGATTTTCTGGCTCGAATCCAAGCTTTTTTGAAGCTGCCGAGGCTATGGATGTAATGTGTTTGTGCAGTTGAGGTTATTATCAAAAGTAACGCCGACAAGATTAAACGACTCTTTGTTTTGCAGAACTTGGCCGCTCATATGTTACGGATAAGCATTGGCAGATTTTTTGGGCAGCGAACATGGCTGTGTTTTCGAGGCATTAAACTAAATAAGATTTTTGGCTCCCCAATCCAACATAAGTTTGAGGTCTTGTGAGAGAGACATTCGCATTGACCTACGCTTGGTTTCTAAATCAGGCATATTGACTGGCTTGAGAAATTGAATGTTAGAGTGGAGGGTACTATCGTCAGCAAAAGTTTAAATGGGATTTAATGTGGAAGAGAGAAGATCGTTAATATGTAAAAGAAATAGAGTGGGTGCCAGTACTGAGCCTGGGGCATCCCAGCATTAACCTGGATAAAGCTAAAAGAATGACCATCTGCAGTAACTGATATACGTCGATTAGAAAAAAAAAACATTGTGAGAGCCAAGAGCAAAGCTTAGGTGGAAGACCGGAAAAAAGATCAGCTGTGGATCTTCTGTGACGGAATCCATACTGTCTATCATGTAAGATTTTGTGTTTTTCCAGATACTTTTAGATTTGAGAATTAATGATTTTTTTTAGAGCATTTACCCATTAGGGTATCTTTCTTTTTGTTATTATGTATAGCAAAACTGTTATTTATTATTTAGTCGTGCTACACATCAACTACTTGAAATTGACAAAAGAGCTCATTCGAATTTTATATTTCAATGACCTAATGGGAGGCCAATTTTTCCAAAGGGAGTTGTTGTAAACATTTTTAGAATATTTTTGCGAATAGCACTAGATGGGCAATTAATATCTTGTATGAAATTGTTATTGGCGGATTCTTAACAAGATGTTCAGCTTTGTTTAATTAGGCTAACACTTAAAGTGGTGCTTTGTAATTTCGCCTACATTTTGCAATGTAATCTACCAAGCAGCACTTCGAACTAAAAGCAATAAACTTTACTGGTATTTTAAAAATTAAAGCCAATCTCTAAAAATTTTGTTTTTTAGAACTTTAAGTCATTATTACGAAGCAACAGGGCATAATTCGCTCAGAAAAGACTTTGCAATTCACCCTAAAACAGGCTTTGGAAAACTATTAAAACATGTTGGAAGATTAATTTAGATGCTTAATTTAGACATTTATCTGTTTATTTATTGTACTGTTATTTAATAATACTAAAATGTGCTAAACGTTCTCAACAGCACGATAGAAACGAGAATACTCACCACTTAAATCAGAACATAACCGATTTGAAAGATGATTATATTGCCGAATAGAATTTAATAGGATTTAATAAAAAACCTATTACAGATAAAACGTTTTACTTCTGGCGCTACTGATATTGCTTAAGGAAAGAACGTGATTTACAGTGCGTTAGTGTTATTTACTGGTATCTATTGGTTGTTTTATTAATATAATACATAAAAATGTCAAAAAACTTCAAATCTGACATTATATTTTAGACTCAAGTTTCATTTTTCTATCTCATAAATTGCAGAAAAAAGGGTTATATACCCTCTCCCTGATTACCCAAAATATGTAATTAAGACGCTATTAAAGTTTCAGCGTAAATCAAATACTATTTTTTAATTTTTAGAAATAAAACTTTGAGGTGATTTAGTTTGAAATTAACCCCTTTAACTTAACTTAACTTTCGAATGGTCTTTGTTGGCTTACAAATCAAAAGTTTTTTTTGGAAAAACATTTTTTACACCCTTTCTGTATGCACAGTGTCTGGTGTACCCGCGTGGGTTAAGCAATCAGTCCATTACTTGGAGCGATTAGTTTTAAAACCGGCTCAATCCACATTTTTGGCATTTTTTTTATTTTTACAAGTTCTCAATGCATTACATTTACTTGTGTGACTTAATCCAGTATAAACATGCATTTAAACTTGAGGTTTTAAATCAAAACTGGCTTAATCCAAAAACGTTTTTTGTGTATCCTGTACAATTTTTAAACTAATCGCATAAAAAAAACCTCACTTATTTATCTATCCTATTTGGACAGCTATATAAAATTTCTACCCAAATTAAACACTTTTGACACATGTATCATGCGTCAGTGTCTAAAATGTCATTTTATGACACTAAAGGTGATTAAAATATATTTTAGATTTTTGCTTGCTAATCATCTAATAACCTAACAACACAGTTTAAAATCGGAAGTTTTTCTTTTTTCCTGTTGGTCAAAGAATTTAAGGGCTACTTACCCCTGTATAAACTCCGCAAGCGATAGTTCCTTTTCTTACTGATCGCCAACAGCAACAAGAATGTAGAATTGTCATCTTCCCCTAAAACAATCTTGGCATTGCTGTTTCCCTATCACCTAAGAAAATAAATAAATAATAAACTAACTTATTAATGGAAGTCTTATTTTTTAATAGCTTTAAATTAATTTTTATTTGTACATAAGTCCCACCAGACACATGTAAAATAAAGGACAAGTTCCTATTAAAAAATCCCAGCATCTTAAAGTACTGATATCTAAAATCGGAGCGAGTTCTCCTCACTTCGTTTGTATTAATAACAGCTTTTTATATAACTTGTATATAAATTAGGTCTTTATTGAGCGAATATTTTTATGGCCCAGTGAGCTTGCGAGCGAGGCTATAAAATGAAGAGTCAATAAAGCCTGTTTATGTACGCGTTATATACATGATTTTATCTACGAATGCGATTGGATAGTATGTAGAAAAAAAAAAAAAAAAAATAAAGAAATAAAATCATGAGTATACTTGTATAGGGTTTTACCTCGAGAGGTGATCAAGCCGTTGCCACAACAGTTGCTTTGAGATGTGGTTGTTTATTTTTAAAACATGTTAAATGGGGTGAAACACTTTTTTTATAAACATATATTTTTTTGAATTTTGAATTAAAATACCTGGCAAACCTTGCCTTAATACATACCACTTATTTTGAAAGTGCAAAAAAAACTTGTATACAAAGGGTTTTCCAAAAAGAACGATATCATTTTAAAATTAAATAAAATATAAATGATTTCAGATATAACCGCACCTTTTATATTATCTTGAAGTACAATTGATAACATTTATGAATTTTAAAATATTTTGAATAGCACGTAGTTTAAATGTCCACCTTGGCTTCGTGTACACGAGTAAATTCGACGAATCCAATTTTCGAAGACTTTGTGCAATAAATCGGGTGTAATTTCCCGAATGCAGCGTTCAATGTTCAATCCCAAAGCATCAAGGGTTTGTGGCCTGTTTGCATAATCCTTAGATTTTAAATAATCCCCACAAAAAGTAATCTAAAGTAGTCAAATCACAGCTTATAATATAAAATATATATTATTATATAAAATTTTTACTCTCTTTTAAATAACTTTATACAGAGTTTATAACAAACAGTTAAAGAAACCCTTATCCAAAACCAAATTTTTGGAATTTTTAATTAACAAAAATCAATGAAGCTCAAACCCAAGATCGCCAAATTTTGATTTTTATGAAGAAAATAAAATATTATATATGTCAAGCAAATATCAAAATTTTAAAATTTTTGAAATTATAGGAGATGGAAATTATTTATTTAGAGCAGTAGTCTTTTTTTTATATAAAACACAAGAAAAACATGCTAAAGTTTGAAGTAAGACCTCAAAATTTATTTTAAATGAATGGGAAAAACTTAAAAACTATATTTTGGATGAGAATATATCAAAAGATGAGTATTACAAGAAAATTAATGCTTCAGGAACTTATGGAACGGCTCTAGAATGTTTTGCCTTATCTGAAATTTACAAAATTAATTTTAATGTATTTACATTTGTTGAAGACCTACCCCTAAGCCAGATTTTAAGCAAGAAAGCTATGGTTTTATCGGATTGTTTGAAGAAGCATACATCAACTATTAATCTACTTTTTCGCGGAAACCCTAATAACGGACATTATGGCCTTAAAATTCATAATGTAAAAATGCATCTAAAAACCAACGTAAAGAAGAATTTGGAGAACTCAAGATCTAAAAATAACATGTCTGATGTAATAAATGTAACGTTCGAAAAATTCAATGAAGTATCCACCAATCAAATTGCAAATAAAACCCCCAAAAATTTGATTAATCAAAATCCAAGTTTAAATGGTGAATTTTTAATCAAAGCTTTTGCTGAATTAAAATCATCAACTCCCATTGTAAAAATCATTCCAAAAGGAGCCAAACCATCAATTTCTGATGAACTTTCATTTCTTCTTGAAAAATGTGTATCAAAAAATGAATTTCATTCTTGGATTTCATTATTCTTTTCCCATACGCCGTTTAGCAATACCTGTCAACTCAAAACATAATAGAAAATCTTCTTTAACAACATTGATAAAAAACAATTTAAAATCCTGGTTGAAAAATAAGTTTTTACAAACAAATGATCTTCTTGAATTATATATAAAAATATCAGTAACATCTAAAAACCATCAAAGAAGAAAATTCCAACAAGTTTGATAAGAATAATTCCTTTCAAAGAAAATCAAAGCCAAAATTGCAGATGGAGATATCAGAAATGTAATCCGAATTCTCGCTTCAGATGATACTATCGCACCTAGAAATGAAGAGACCTTTGAAAAACTGAAAAAAAAAACATCAGTGTCCGAACAAGATAATGATGTCGTTATTCCTTTAAAAATATTGATTTTAATTTTTAATTTATCTGAAAATGAAATTAAAAGTGCTATTTCTTTATTTCGTCCTGGGTCTTCTGGTGGTATAGATTCATTAAGACCAAGACATCTTAAGGAACTTGGTAAGTGACGAGCATGGTAATCCATTCTTTTAAATTACTGTCGTCAATTAAGTCTTTTATTTCAAGGTTCGAGTTCAAAAGATATTTGTATATTTTTTTATGGAGCAAACCTATGTGCTTTTAATAAAAAGATGGAGGTATTCGACCAATAGCAGTAGGAATATGTTTTCGACGTTTAGCTTCTAAGGTAATATGCTCTCGTATTTATGAAAAGCTAGGAAACCTTTTTCGCCCATATCAACTTGGCTTTGGAACAAAATGCGGAGCAGAAGCAGCAATACATGCAATACGTCGTTTTCTTCTTTATCCTCACGAATCAGATAAAGTTATTTTAAAATAGATTAAACAAACGCTTTTAATAGTGGTTAATAGAAAAACAAATTTTTCACGAGTAAGCGAATATCTTCCAGAATTTTTACCATTTACAGCAATGTTATGATAATCCGAGTTTACTTTCTTACGGTGATCAACATATTTTTTCTCAAAGAGGTGTCCAACAAGGAGATCCTCTTGGACCAGCTCTTTTAGTTTAGCAATTCAACCACATATTTTATCATTAAATACAGAAATAAATCTTTGGTATCTAGATGACGGTACACTTGCGAAACCCAAATCGGTTTTAGATTATTTTCATAAAATAATCAAAGTAAAGATTTGGGTTTAAATTTAAATTTTGATAAGTGTGAATTAACTGTTTTATCTAAAGATCATTCCAATATACTATCAAATTTTTAAGTGTTGTTCCCAATCTGTCAGTAATTCCCATTTCAAATTTTAATTTATTAGGAAGTGCTTTTTTGTCAAATGAAATTGAATACTCATTAATAAAAAGACAGAATTTTTAAAATCTCTCTTAGCACCAAATTAAAATTTATAGACTCACATATTTCCTATTATTTACTAAAATATTCCTTTGCCATACCTCGAATGTCTTATTTGTTAAGATGTTCACCTTGTTGAAATCTCCAGAATTACTTTGTAATTTTGATAATGTATTACAAAGTTTAGTTCAAGACATAACAAATTGTGATATTAAATTAAATTCTTGGTTACAAAGCACTCTTCCAGTAAATTTGGAGGTCTTGGAATAAGAATACATCCACCCTGTCTATTTCTGCCTTTTTAGGTTCAATCAATGACGTGTCAGGTTTACTTTCCAAAATTTTTCCTTCCTATATTCTTGCGACAGTAGATAATGATTTCAGCAATTGTTTTCAGATGGTTATCTGCTTGCAATCTTCAAAATCAACCACAAGAATTACCAAAAAACAGAAAGATTTTGACTTTTAATTTGCCAAGCCTAGTCACAAATATATTACAAACATGTGCCAGAAAAGTGAAGATAAGACGCATCTACTTGCTCTTCAGGCCCCTGAAAGTAATGCTTGGATTAACGCACTTCCATCGTCGTCATTGGAAATTTGTTAACAACAAAACATCATATTTCCATCGCTCTCAGACTTGGTCTGCCTGTTGTGAGAGCACACCTGCGTTTGCGGCGAAAATGCTGATATTTATGGCCTACATGGGTTAAGCTGCAAAAAAAGCGCAGGGCGTTCTTCTAGACACAGTCAGATAAATGACATTATCAAAAGAGCTCTGATTTTAGCTGAAAATCCTTCTGTATTAGAGCCTCTTGGAGTTTGCAGAAGCGATGGAAAACGGGTAGATGGAATGACCTTAATTCCCTGGAAATCTTTTTGCAAAATTCGCCAAGTTGTTGTTTTTTTAAGTCCTAACTCTTGAGCACGACGAGGAATTAATAAATTTGAATCTTTTGCAACACTATTTCTTACAGCAGCAACCTTCTTAACAGTTCTGGCATCTCGGAGTCTTACTGGAGTTTTAACATCGTGAAGAGTAAAATTACTTTGAATTTTTTCAACGATTCTACAAATGGCAAACACAGAAGGGCGATTATTTAGACCAATGTTTTCGCGAACTGCGTGAAAAGTGTTCACAAAAGAACGACCATTTTCGTAGAATTTTTGGACAATAGCCAAACGTTTTTAAAACGAGTATTTAGCCATAATAAATTGTTAGAGTTGACTGAACATAAATGACAACTAGTGACAGGTATAACTTTATTACCATGGTTACTACATCATTACAAAATCATATCATTCTTATTGGAAAACCTTTATTTATTCTGATATAGTGTCTCATTTAGCAAAAGTCATTCTACCAAACCTTAAATTTGCACCTATTGGGTTGCAGTTCATATTAAGCCGATAGCAGAGTTTGTCGGCAACTACTTATGGCGCGGAGGCGTACCGATTTACGTTTCTCCACTAGGGACTGATAAGTTAAATGTAGCAATTTAATATTTTAATTAGTCCTTTCTTATTTTTCAAGATATCGAGAATACCATACAACTTTTAAAATAACTCTGACCCGCCATTAAATAATTTTAACAGCATATTTCTTAACATTCTTTCGTTTAAATAGGACTAAAAAAATTAACCAGTCTCAATTGATTATAAATGAAATGACGAAGCTTATTCATTAACTTTAATAAGCTTTATATTTAATTTAAAAATAAAAGTACACTAATTTGAAAATACAGATTCAAGAAAGTCATTTAAGATAAAAAATTGAATTTACATTTGACTTTTTTTTCCTCTTTAAATTTCTCGTAAAATGCTTGATTAAATCCAATTTTAATCCAAATTTTCTGCACGATAGCATCTTACCTTTCTACGGTTGCGTTACAGGCTAACTTCTACGAATTTAACATTTTATAAAAGTCTCTTAGGGGGTTAAGTTAGTGCTTAATATTTTTTGTTATTTTATTAAATATGTTGCAAATATAAGTTTCGTGTATCTTTTGTAGTTTTTAAGATTAAATAAGATTAGATTATTTAAGCCTAGCCTAGTAAACCTAAGCCTACATAGTGCTTCACAGTGGCACCACACATGTACTGCTGTTTCTTCAGCCTTCTGGCAGAACCTACACAGGCTATCCTCCACCAGGCCTATTATTTCCAGGTGCTTGTTGAATTTGCAATGTCCTGTTAGTTGACCTACCGTTATCCTTACGACTTTACGACTGTTTCTCAGTAGGTCCGAGGTTAACTTGGCCCAGCAGTTCTTAATGAACTGCTTTGTCTGTCGTTGTCCTGGTGTTTTTAACCACCAGCTTTGAAACTCTCTGTCTACCCAGCTCTTAATAGATGCTTTAAGAAGGCCTTTTCCATGGCTGATCCTCTTTTGGCAAGGTCGTCGGCCTCTTCGTTACCTGGGTGGCCCTCGTGGCCTGGTACCCAGGCTACCGTACGTTTGTTTGCCAAGCCGACTTTATCCAGGACCTGTATACAGTCCCCCACTAGTTTGGAATTAACTTTTGAAGAACCGATAGCCTTCAGGGCCGCTTGGCTGTCTGAGTAAATGACGATATTTTTTCCTTTACTCCCTTTTTCTTTAATCAGCACGGCACAATGTATTATTGCTGCGATTTCCGCTTGGAAAACCGTGGCGTGCTGACCAAGACTTAAGGTTATCTTTTCTCTAGGCTTGTATCCATAGATGCCAGCTCCTACTCCCTTGTTGGTCTTGGAGCCATCTGTATACTAGATATGATCGGCTTTGATTGGAGGGCCTTTTTTCCAGTCCTCCCTATCTGGTATGACAATCCGAAAGTGTCTGTTAAAGATGAAACGAGGGGTTGACCTGTCTGAGGGCATCTCAAACAATGAACTGACCTCTTGATCCCCCTCTATTTCCCATCTTGAAATTCTTTGATATCCTATAATTGGACTTTGACCTCGTTTGAGTCTATAGAGTACCGCCTTTACTTCTCATTGTATGTAAATGTTGAGTGGCGGCAGGTTTAGCAGCACTTCCAGGGCTGTGGTTGGGGTTGTTCTTAAAGCTCCCGTGATGCATACGCATGCTAGCCTTTGCACACTTTGAAGTTGTCTGGTTGCTACGGTCTGCGTGACCCTTGCCCCCCAGGCAACTGAGCCGTAGGTTATCATGGGTTTTATTACCATTTTATACAACCACAGGTTCATCTTTGGGTTAAGTCCCCAGCTTTTTCCACAAACCCTGCGACATCTCCCGAGGGCGATTTTTGCCTTCTGAACAACTTTGTTGAGGTGTGGTCCCCAGTTCATCCTACTTACTTAACCTCTTTTGAGAAGGGGATTTCCACTCCATTGAGCTTTGGACATCCGAGTGCCCTTAGTGCTCTTTTCTTTGTGAAGGGAACGATAACGGTCTTTTGTGGATTAACCGACAGGCCTTCTTCCCTGCACCATTCGACTACGATGTTCAGTGCGTTTTGTGTTCTTATTAAATCCCACTAAATACAATTTAATTTTTTTACCCATTTAATGGTAGTCAAGCATACTAGCTGTACTAAAATAAGCAATCCATCGATACTATTTTTAAATGAAAAAATATGAAACATATAAAACCTAAACAAAACCCTCGGTATTTAAATAATCGTTAAAAATGGAAAACATAGGACCTTAAATATTGGAATATTGCAAATATTTAAGTAAAACTCGTTTTCCTGATTTTTCAATTTTCCTTAATGGTAATTGCTTTAACATCAATTATACATTCTACAGCAGGCGCTGAATTCACATTCCGTGTTATCTAATGATGATTGATGTATTCGTTAACTAGGCATTATATTTACTAACCCAATTTAATGAATAAAAACAATTCATCAACGAAAATTCATCAAGAAAAGTTCTTTTCTTTAAGAATAAAAATAAAATTTCGAATGGCATCGTTAAAGTATATATATATATATATATATATATATACATATATATATTTTTTTATATACATATATATATATATTATATATATATATATATATATATATATCTATTTATATATATATATATATATATATATATATATATATATATATATATATATATATATATATATATATATATATATACTCACCGATAATTTGGTTACGTGAATCCTAATTTTCTTTTAGAGAAATCGCTAATCGGGTAAATTGAAACAAAGCTACTGTAATGAGATGTTGTTGAGCGTGGTTTCAAGAAGGCCGAGATCCACGAGTTGGAGGTATTGGACGTTAAAGACAGACTACAGGGCGACAGGATCGTTATTTATGGCAACTAGCACTTAGAGATCGATTTTCCACAAGAAGGGCAATTGCGAACCAGTGGTTTGATGCTGTCGGAAGGCCAATAACAATAAGGACAGTTTTTATCGCCGAATTGGACTGTTTTCATACCGTCCCCATATTGTACTACCTCTGATCCCTCAGCATCCTCGGCAACGATTGGTATGGAGTAGTTAGAGACATAAATTGAATATAGAATGGAACTCAGTTGTGTTCATCGATAAGTCAAGATTCTTTTGGGCACACATGATTGCCGTTCCAGAGTAAGGAGAAGATGTGGTAAAAGACGGAACTTCCAATTTTCCATTAAAGAACGTCATATTCATCGCACTGTAGGTGTTATGGTATGGGTGTTATTGCTTACGGCAGCAGGTCACGATAAGTGTTGATTCGAGGAAGTATGACTGCCCAGCGCTATATCCACGAAGGTTTACAACCACATCCGCTTTCTTTTTTGAAAACATTGCAAAATCCACTTTTTCAGCAGTACAAAGCACGACCTCATGTCGCACGTGTTAGTTTAAACGTTTTAAAAGCGTCCGGTGTAAATCTGCTTTAGTGGCCTCCTAGATCTCCAGACCTTTCCCCCATCGAACATGTAAGGAATATGATGGAAAGGTTGGAAAAGTGATCGCACCCTTCACATACGTTGGAGGCTCTACGAAACCAAATACAGATGACCTGGGATACAATACACCAAAAAGACATTCATAACCTTATCCAATCAGTGCTGCGACGACAAAAATGGTAGTGAACCGAGGAGCTATCACAATAAGAGAGATATCATAATTATAATAGTTAGAGATATAAAAGTTATGAAAGAGAGTGAAATATATTAATATATAATATATATATATATATATATATATAATATTACAAATAATTTTTTTAATTTTCATTATTCGTGATAAAACCCAATGCATTCAGTTTTCTTCTCTTCAAAAGTTTGTTTTCATAATTTTATTTGATATGACGCTCAGAGAACCGAACACATTTTACAAAATCTACCATTATTGAACTGACACGAAAATTATAATTTGCATGGAACGCTTGGTGTAAAATTCGTACTTGATAACAAAATTACCTAGCAAAGGGTAAATAAATAAAATTTGATAAAGGGGATATAAAATAAATACTTTAAAGAAATGGTAATTAATTTTCAATACATGTAATTATTGTTGGGAATCATAAACTCCTAATTAAAAACAAATTTGGGATAAAATTTTAGAACAAAAAAGTTTTTACATAAAAAACCCTTTTAAAGAATCATATGTTGTTAAGTATTTTATTCGTTGTTTGGTATAAAAGGGGTTCCTTGGCAAATACGCAATACTAAAGTTTAAAGTCAAACCGGGTCATCAAAAACTTTTTGGGTCCAAATCTTTTTTAGGGTTTTTACGGTTAAGATGTGACATTAAATAAAATGAAAGATTTGGTGCCTTTTTTATTATTATTTGCGGTATTTTTTATAATCTGCAAACTGATTATGATCTCGTAAAGTAATGAAATTCCCGCATATGCTGCGGCCTATAGCAGTGTAAACATTCCTAATGAAAACGAAACCCTGGGGAAACCTTTTTTTCTTTAAAAATATATATATATATATATATATATATATATATATATATATATATATATATATATATATATATATTTATAAAAATAAAAAATTAAATAACTTTTCAATAAAAATTTTCGAATTAAAGACACAACAAAGGGGGAATTAGAAAAAAGAAAATTTAGGGGGTTTAAAAAAGGTCAAAAAAGTAAAAAAAAATAGTCAAAACATAAAACAAACAAAGTATAAATAATAAATTATACGTTAAACACCATGAAACAATAAGATATTGAAAAAAAAGCAAAATTTGGGCTGAAGAGTAAGGAAGGGCAATGACCTTTACTAATATCTAGGTCCCAAAGAGGCAAGGAAGCCCAAAAATATAAAAAAAAAAGGGGGTAATATATCAAAATAACATATTATAATGAAACATATCAAAACATACAAAAGTTGCAATTATATGGGACAAAAACGAAAAAAGATACCATAATGCGAGTAAAGCAAAATATGATAATTTTTTTACTATTGCTAGATTTTAGTAAGTAAGAAGTTTTAATTAGATAGAATTAGACGTAGGTTAAAATAATAAGTGTTTAAGTGATCGGAATAAATAAACAAAGAGTGAAAAAACCCTTTTAAAAACAGTGAAATGACAGACAGTAAAATTTTTGAAATATTAAATGAGGGGAAAAACAAAACTAAATAAACTAGGTAGGAAAAAAAAGGAAAACAACCCTCTTTCCGAAAAAGTTATGTGGGGAGAAACACTAAAGTAATCTCAAAAAAATAAATTAAAGTGAAATATTTAAAAAGGACAATGAAGGACAATAAAATAGAAATATTATGAACGAAATTTTGCAAATTAAATGGGAATTAGGTTTAATAAATGTAGAAAAATTAGATGTAGGTATTTTAATAGTTTTAAGTCTTAAAATGGAAAACTTATTTAAAAAAAAAAAAAAAAAAAAATATGAAAATTTTGATATATATTTTCATGACATGCGTTTTTTATGTTAAATAAATATGACAAGGGAAAATAAAAAAACCATTAATCTGCTTATTCAAAAAGGGGATTAAAATTTTCCCAATTAATACAAAAAGGGCTCGTTAGCTCAGGTAAATTCATAAAAGAAAATTCTATCCCAAAATGAAAATTTCATATTTTAAATATTTTGAAAGTGACAAATGAAAAAAAAAAAAGTCAAGCCAAAAATAGACATAATTTTCAGAATTTTTCAATTGTTTCCCCGGGGTTTTAAATACCAATGACGCTGGGAAAAAGGGCTTTTTTTGAAAATCAGTTCAAAGAAAGCCACGGTTCTCTAGGTCCAAAAAAAAAATGAAAGCTCCTCGAGAAGGGGGTACCTGGTCATTAATTTTGAGGTTATATTTTAAATTTAAAAGTTTTAAGTATTGAAAAAGATTCGAAAAATTCAAAAAATAAATATAAAAAGAAAAAAATAATAAAAAAAAAGTGATTTACCTGGGAACGGGGATTAAGATAAAATCCCAAACAATTGACGACCGCATAAACAAAGAAAGAAATTGGCATTGTCATCGGGCGGCAGCAAAGGTTTTCCCGCCTACATATTGCAGCAACCCATTTGAAAAGTTTTCCATTAAGAAGAAACACCCTTTATATCCTTTTTTTTAAAAGAATACGTTCTCTTAAATAAAACTGTAGCAGAATCAAGGTACGATATTTGTTTAGTAGTGAAGGGAAAATTTGCTAGTAATACATTTTACCGATAGGGGTAAGAACAGGTCCGTAATTAAATCAAACAATTGAAGTTTTTATATATAAATAGTAGAATTTTATTTTTTTTAACCAAAGGACCCAAAAAAAAAAGTGTTTAATAATAATAGTACATTAATATAATTTTATTAACAAGAATTATTTTAACATTGAATTTGACTTCAAATAAAAAAAAAAAATTCATATTTGCAAAAATTTGATTTCGATTAAAAAAAAAAATTATTACCATTTTAAACCCGGAAAAATGAATAAAAAAATGTTGATTATAATAAAATTTTTACAGTGATTTAATATGAAGGAAGATTTAAAAATGTTATTCTGATTAAATTTTGTATTTTAATGTTTATTTCAATTTTAATTAGCATTTAAAATAAATTATAAAACGAATCAACAGTCTTTATTCATATAAGTTAGCAGGCTCTACAAACAGTAAATCTGAACTCACCGAAGAATCTCTACAGTCAGGTAATCAGGGCAAAAAGGCATCACCATTGATAAAAGAAAAATTACATAGTTTATTTTTTTTATTATTATATAATAAAAATAAATTAAGTGCAATAAAATCTTACAAAAATTACCTTTTCTATTGTAATATATATTATAATATATATATAATATATATATATTATTATTATTTATATATATATATATATATATATATATATATTATATATATATATATATATATATATATATATATATATATATATATATATATATATATATAAATATATTAAATAATTTTAAAAATATTTATTACTTTCATCATAATATTTATTTTATATAAATAAAATATAGGCACCAAATCTTTCATTTAATTTAATGTCACATCTTAACCGTAAAAACCCTCAAATAAGATTTGCGATCCGTAAAAACATGTTTTTTTGATGATCCGGCCTTGACCTTTTAAACTTTAGTATTGTCAGTATTTGCCAAGGAACTCCTTATACGCAAACAACGAATAACAATACTTAACTAACATATGATTCTTTAAAATGCGTTTTTATATAAAAAAATTTTTTGTTCTAAAATTTTATCCCAAATTTCGTTTAATTAGGAGTTTATGATTCCAACAATAATTACATGTATTGACAATTAATTACCATTTCTTTAAAGTATTTATTTTATATCCCCTTTATCACATTTTATTTATTTCCCTTTGCTAGATAATTTTGTTATCAACTACAAATAATTCCACACCAAGCGTTCCATGCAAATTATAATTTTCGTGTCAGTTCAATAATGGTAGATTTTGTAAAATATGTCCGGTTCTCTGAGCGTCATATCAAATAAAATTATGAAAACAAACTTTTGAAGAGAGAAAACTAAATGCATTGAGTTTTATCACGAATAGTGACAATTTTTAAAAAGTCTTTATTAATATTTACAAATTTAGTCCATACGTAATAGCTTTAAAGATAAAAACATAGACATAAGAAGCGTTAATTTGTTTTTTGAAATTTTTTGATATTATTTATTATATTCTAATAAATATGAAACAATAAATACGGCCTTCGCTTGTGCTTCTTTTGAGATAAGCGAAGTTAGGCGACGCCGGGCACGGTTAGTAACTGGATGGGTGACAGCCAGTCTTTTCATGTGCCGTTGAGTGTGGTTCGGAACACATTCTAAACTGTGGGTCCCTTTTGGATGACATTACGCATACATTAATAATGTCCGTGGTGCTACTACCGCGTTGTTTAAAAGGTGCCGTGAAATGCAATTTCTGTATGTTTTGGTGCCTGAACAGCGTTGAAGAAATAGATGAACAAAATGGTCTAACTATCTAAAATCCCGGCACTTTCGGTATCATTACTAAAGCTTCATATAAGCCTTTGTGGGCTGACATAAAAATAATTCAATACATTAATATTTAATGGCCATAACGTCCATAAAAGCACACTAGATTAAAAGAAAATTATTACATATTTCAAATCAATGTAACACAAACATTATACTATAATATTAAAACTAAAGTTACAATATTTCTGGGTAACATACGAGTTACCAAAATTTAAAAATGCGCAGATACAAGCACAGGCACAAACACAAGCATAGACGAAGATACAGACATAGACCCGGATACAGTTACAGCCACACATACACACACATAGACCATCATAGATAGATACAGGGTGTTTCCCCAAATTTTGACCGCTTCTAGCAACCTGATTATTCCAGATAAAAAAAAATTAGATAAAAATTGTAGGGTATCATCCAAACCGTCCAAATTTGCAACTTAAAGCAACAATTGAGCATCACCGGTAAACTTTTTGAGTTATTGTATACTTTTTTATGAAACACCCTATATATTATGTGTTTATTGGATAGCGCCTAAAATTCTCTTTTTAAAAATATATATGTTGCCTATAATTCATTCATCCATTGTTGAAATATCCGCTATTAAAAAATCAAAATATTACTAATTTACTATATGAAATAAATCACAGTAACCAATGAAATAATCAACAATTTTAATATCAAACAAAATAAAAAATTTGATTTAACAATAACGATATAAAGTTTTACATATTTTCTATATGCCCCCATTATTATTTAGGCACTTTGTGTAATCATCTTCTATTTTATCAATAGCATTCATAATAAAATGCGGCTTTTCCTCGACTAAATTATTTATACATTTCTTAACTCCTCCAACGATGCGCTTCGTTCTTTATTAACTGTGTTTTTTACGTAACCCCAAAAAAGAATCTAAAATTGTTAGGGATATCGATGGTCGAGAAAATTGCGGACAACCAAGACATCATGGGGTGGTGCTCCATCTTGCTGCCAGATTATGTCATTATACTGACGAATAGGCAAATTTTCCAAATAATTTTCTATCTCGTTCTCAAGGAACTCTAAATATCTTTCACCATTTAAAGAAAATTCGTAAAAAATAGGACCTATAACTTGAGTGTTGAGAATGCCGCACCAGACATGAACTGCTCTTCGGCTTTGGAATTTCATTTCACACATTCCGCGGGGGTTTTCTAATGCCCATAAATGACTATTCCGAATGTTAAACATCCAAGCCGTGGTAAAAGTAGCTTTATCGCTCCATAATATCTTTTTAAAAAAATCGTTATCCCTTAATTTTCTTTAAAACATGTCTCTGCAGAAATTTTGCCCACTAACTTTTTGTTCCTCAGTAAACTTCTGAACAGGTAACAGTTTGTATGAATGATATCCATATTTACGAAGGGTAATACTAATTATCTTTTTAGACCTATTGAAATATTTATTCGCATCTTTAGTTGAAAAAAAAGTATTTTCTACAAACACACATTTAAATTAATTTTACAAAATTTAAATTCCTAATTAGTTATGTACCTTGAAAATATAATAAAATCTCTAATTCTTCGTCCTCATCTCTATTCACTAATCTTTTTTTCCTTTGCAAATTTTTGTGAATCCTAAAATGTCTTTCTATGTTATAGAAAGTGCCTCTTGACGGCACCGGCATACCTGGGTGAAAAACTCGGTAATTGGCTTGTGCTGTACTGGCATTTTTATTATTCTTATAAAAGAAATAAATTATTTTCCTTTTTTCCTCTTCAGTATAACCCATTTTGCGACTTATTATTATCAAAATTTAAAAACGAATTGACAACTAAATGTTATGTCGCATGTCACCGGAAATGTCATTTGATAACTTTGTTTTCCAATGGTTACTGGGATTTATTTCATATAGTAAATTAGTAATATTTTGATTTTTTACTAGCGGATATTTCAACAATGGATGAATGAATTATAGGCAACATATATATTTTTAAAAAGAGAATTTTAGGCGCTATCCAATAAACACATAATATATAAAGTGTTTCGTTAAAAAAAAGTATACAAAAAGTCAAAAAGTTTACCGGTGATGCTCAATTGTTTCTTTAAGTAGCAAATTCGGACGGTTTGGATGGTACCCCTTTCTCTGGAATTATAAGGTCCCTAGAAGCTGTCAAAATTTGAGGAAACACCCTGTACATAAATCAGACTCGAGCAAACGGATACGCGGCATAGAGACACAGACACATAGACACGCAGAAACTCCATGACACAAATTTCTCCGCAAAACAAAATAAAGTTGGTTTTAATACCCAGCAACAAGTATCGCGAACATAAGAAAGAAATTTTCATCCCAACATCGAAAGTTTTTCAATCTTTAGACTCGTTTTGTGATCGTGATTTATGAGCCGCTTGTTTCCTTATATTTACACATAAGGTTGGCAATAAAGCCCCACGATCGTTTCTTGGTCGTAATAAAAGTTCAATTTATGGCGTCAAGTAAATCAATTTTAAAATTGTACAGTTGATTTAGTCACACGATCTTGCAAAATAAAGTGTGTATCGTATAATTCTTGTTGAAATAGTGGTTTCATTAAAAATAAATTTAAATAGTTATTGCGCTTTAAAGCTAATTATATTAATTATAATAATAAAATTATTAATAATTTTATTGTTATAAAGATTATACATCTTTTTGACAAAGCAGAATAAAATAAAACTATAAAAATTACAAAGAAAAGTAACTAATCATATGTTATTATAAGGAAAAAAGACAAAATATTGGTTCTATGCAATACATCTATTCTAAATTATCTCCAAAGTATTCGGAAAATACATTATAAGCCTTTTCTAACAATAAGTTTTTGAAGGACAATTTACAGTTATGAAAAATAACTGATTTTTTTCAGTTCGTGGAGGTATTTGAGTGTTGACAAGGGATGGCTCTAAGGGTAGTACCGGTCCTTGGTTATTTTTATATAGCTTCTTTATGACTCTGTGACGATTGTCTAAAAATTTCAGACTGGTATCAGAGTTGGATAGATTTATTTTGAATTTTTTTCAGCCCGCGAAGGTATTTGAGTGTTGACAAGGGATAGTTCCAAGGGTAGTACCGGTCCAATTATTTTTATATAGCTTCTTTATGACTCTGGGACAATCATCTAAAAAATTCCAGACCGGTATGAGAGTTGGATCGATTCATTTTGAGTTTTTTTCAGCCCGCGGAGGTATTTGAGTGCTGACAAGGGATGGTTTCAAGGGTAATACCGGCCATTATTTTTATATGGCTTCTTTATGACTCTAAGACGATCGTTCAAAAATTTAATGCCGGTATGAGAGTTGGATCGATTCATTTTAAATTTTTTTGAGCCCGCGGAGGTATTTGAGTGTTGACAAGGGATAGTTCCAATTATTTTTATATAGCTTCTTTATGACTCTGGGACAATCACCTAAAAAATTCCAGACCGGTATGAGAGTTGGATCGATTCATTTTGAGTTTTTTTCAGCCCGCGGAGGTATTTGAGTGCTGACAAGGGATGGTTTCAAGGGTAGTACCGGCCCACTTATTTTTATATGGCTTCTTTATGACTCTAAGACGATCGTCCAAAAATTTAAGACCGGTATGAGAGTTGGATCGATTCATTTTAAATTTTTTTGAGCCCGCGGAGGTATTTGAGTGTTGACAAGGGATTAGTTCCCATTATTTTTATATAGCTTCTTTATGACTCTGGGACAATCATCTAAAATTCAGACCGGTATAGAGTTGGATCGATTCATTTTGAGTTTTTCAGCCCGCGAGGTATTTGAGTGCTGACAAGGGATGGTTTCAAGGTAGTACCGGCCCACTTATTTTTATATGGCTCTTTATGACTCTGGACGATCGTCAAATTTCAGACCGGTATGAGAGTTGGATCGATTCATTTTAAATTTTTTTGAGCCCGCGGAGGTATTTGAGTGTTGACAAGGGATAGTTCCCATTATTTTTATATAGCTTCTTTATGACTCTGGGACAATCACCTAAAAAATTCCAGACCGGTATGAGAGTTGGATCGATTCATTTTGAGTTTTTTTTCAGCCCGCGGAGGTATTTGAGTGTTGGAAGGGGTGGTTCCAAAAGTAGTACCGGTCCAAATATTTTTATGTGGCTTTTTATGACTCTAAGACGATCGTCTAGAAATTTCAGACTGGTATGAGAGTTGGATCAATTCATTTTAAACTATGCGGGAACAAATTGGGGATTAACATTTTTGGGAAATCATGGGGAATCGAGCCATCAACATTTTTTAAATAAAATAAATTCCGAAATTATTTAAACTAGTATAATTTATAAATGATTTTTATTTGTTTTGTAATATTTAAATTATATTTAAATAAAATTAATAAGGTGTATTAACATTATAATTTTATTTCTCTAAAGAGTATTATTATTTTTCATTAAATTTAGTTTCAAAATAAAGTTCTATTTAAATTATCGCGCTGTTATAAAGAATGGAAAATGAGTAGGGATTTTTAAATTAATAATGGGGAATGTGGTAAATTTTAATTCTGCATGTGGGGATGAGAACTGAACGCTGCTGGCATTATCAGCAGTATCAGTCGGACCCCGGACGTTAAAGGAGTGATTTCAATCGCATTTTTTGAAGGTTTTTTACGGTATTTTTGTTTTTATGTTGTCATCACTGACTTTAAAGTTTTATGTTTACAAATAAAAGAAATCATTCTACTTTTTACAATATTCTCAATTATTTTAAAAAGAGTTGATAACAAACTAATTGATTAAAAACATCTTCTCCCTTAAAGTAAGTGTAAAATTTTTACTAAAATTGTATTTAAATAAAAGTTAAAATTTACGAAATGTCAAAAAAACATAAAAATGTGATTTCCAACGAAACCCTTATTAAGGTGCAGGACTAAAATTTAAATTAAAACAATAATTTCTGCGTACTGACAAAAAAAAACGTTTTTTTTTTCTATTTTGGTATTTATAACTAATAATTAAACTATCTGCAGTTTTCAACAAAAAATAAGTTTAATATTCTTTGTTTAACAACAGAATAAAAAATATACCAATGTAATTAATATTATTATTTAACTTAAACAACCTTTTTTTTAAAGTAACGCCATCTATCTATTTTATGAAAAAGTTTGAAAAATTTTACTCCTGAATTTAAAACTTTCTCAAAAATACGTTTCTTAACAAATTTAATCTTGTTAAATTCAGATGAAAATTAAGGAAAATGTAGCTATATAAACCTTAAAGAATTTTTAAGCATAACGTTACTAAAATTATAACTAAACTAGAAACTTTTAAATGATACCATGAATTTTATTATTTACACCAGAAGGTACGCCACCTTGTGATCAATTTTTTAACGTGACACAAAAAATTATGATCCTTGAATTTGATAATTAAGTTTTTTTTTTACTTTGAAGAAAATCCAACGACGAAATCTTTAGATATAAATTGCGATGGTCCTTAACTAAACACGCTGTATAATATCAGCCAATACTAAAGCATTTCGGATCTTTAAATGTTTTTCTTCTAGTCATTTATTATAAGTAAAATCATAAATTTATAATCTACCCCTGTATTCAAGCTTAGCAGATGTACAGTATAAATAAAATCTTTCCAAACTTATAAGCTCCTTAAATCTGTTCCATTTTAAATCGTTCTGTCTAACTTTAGCGAAAGTTTGGAAGCTGAAGCAACTTAATCCGGTAATAGAAAGTACGTTCTATGCATCTAAGATGAATCTTTATGTTTTGCAGTTTAAACAGGATTATTTTGTAACGTATGGCTTAAAAGTTTTCGGAATAACTATACGAGGGATTAAATTTGTATACAGGGTGATTGGTGGTCAATGGTACCATAGACGTGACACCGAATCGCATAAAAGCAGCGCACTTTCGAGCTTCGAGGTCAGTCGAAGCAGGCAGCTCGAGGCAGCCGCTTCATTGTAGAATACCGGGGATAATCTGCCTAAAGATTGGCAGGCCCCAAGGTGAGCTATGGAGGCACTTTGAAAGTAACTTAGAGAAGTTAAGGATCTTTCGTTTAGTATTTTTGTTTGTACGCGTATTAGTCTGCTTTTATTGCGATCCTGTGGATTAGTTATCGAGGAATAGTGGAGATAAGGAGCTTTGGAAGATAGAAAAGTTAAAGAAGTTTTATTTATGGTTTAATATTCTTTTTTAAGAATTGCAGTACTTAGACCCGGAGCAACGCCGTCTCAGCGCAGCTCGGCACTCCGTGGTGTTTTTTTTCAAGGAACAGTAACTAAAAAAGAGAATCAACCTGGAGATCGCCGCCTGGAGATTTAATTTAATAGTTTTTATTAGTAATTTGAGGGAGATACCCGTGGATACCCGGGGTCCTGTTGAGTTTTAACGGAAGAGGAGCGTCCAAGAAGCCGCCTGTGAAATTCCAGGAGTGGGTTTCGGCGGGTATTACAGGAATAAGGGGAAAAAGGGAATAATACGTATATTTTATTTTAGTTTATGCTGGATCATTTTAGGTCGACCTTTTGGTATGATACCCGTGAGTACCCGGGGTGGAGTTAATTTCTTAAGAAAGGAACCAGGAACATCCCTGCGAAAATCCGGAAGCGGATTTCCGCGGGTAACCGGGATAAAATCGGGAATAATGTTACGAACACCTACAAAGACGAAAAATACCTCCTGGGACAATTACCACAGGCTAATGGAATTATCACGGAGAGAATTAATACCGCTGCACTTCCATCGTTATCGGGTAACAGGAACTCAGAACAGCTCGCTCCCGGTTTAAACTGAGCTAGCCAAACGAATACCAAGGGCACGAAGACGTAGTAAAGGGATATCCTTCATACCCTTCACTGGGAAGAGCCGTTAATGATCCCATAAGTACAAATTAACCCAAAGAAGTCATCAACAAGGGAAAACCGTGTAGTAAGTTACCCTGATGGAATCAGACGTTTATGGAAAACGAGATATGGGAATTTTTGAAAATTTGGCAACAAAGGTAACTGGCCCTGCTCTATCAATCTAAAATATTTTCAATAACGCGACGTTGCCATTTTTACCAAATCCTCAATTTTTTCTTTAAAACATTGCATTAATTAAATTTTTATTACTACGTTACTAAGATTCGTAAAAAGTTTAAATTTTGGGGTAAATTAGGGAGACTTTTGTAGGCCGGTATATTATTTTGACTATTTTTTACTTCCCCCCCTACCTTCATGTATGGATACATAAGATTTCTCGAACTCTCCTTCCTCTTCTTACGTAATATTTATTTTCGTTTTTCTTAATAATAAAACGTTGTTAAAAAAGGATCAGTTACACTAAAACTCACAGTTTGACGTAAATTAAAGATTTGTATTCTTTAGCATAGGGGTTCCCAAACTATTTCAGTTTGCGGCGCACTTACAGGTTTAGTATTTTGTCAGGGCGCCCTCACTTGCAATATGTATACAGTCGTGTTCAAGAAAGTGCTGCATATGTACAATGTATATATGTAACTTAAAATCTGGTTGGTCAGGAGCGCCTGGCGGCGCCGTGGCGCACACTTTGGGAACTACTGCTTTAGCAGATAATTTAGGTTTCCCAATACTTGTTTAACAAAAACTTTGAGGTAAAAATTCCAGATCGAAGTGAGTGGCAGCAACCCGATCTCCCCAGCAGGTCCCCCTCTATTTGCCATCTTGAGATCCTGTCCTATAATTGGACTTTGACCTCGTTTAAGTCTATAGAGTACCGCCTTTACTTCTTCCTGTATGTAATTGTGGAGTGGCGGCAGGTTTAGCAGCACATCCAGGGCTGCGGTTGGGGTTGTTCTCATAGCTTCCGTGAGCCTTTGCATACTTTGAAGTTGTCTGGTTGTTACGGTCTGCGTGACCCTTGCCCCCCAGGCAACTGAGCCGTAGGTTATCATGGGTCTTATTACCAATTTATACAGCCATAGGTTCATCTTTGTGTTAAGTCCCCAGCTTTTTCCACAAAGCCTGCGACATCTCCCGAGGGCGATTTTTGCCTTCTGAACAACTTTGTTGATGTGTGGTCCCCAGTTCATTTTTTGGTCAAAAATGACTCCTAGATACTTGACCTCTTTTGAGAAGGGGATTTCCACTCCATTGAGCTTTGGACATCTGAATGCCCTTAGTGTTCTTTTCTTTGTGAAGGGAACGACGCAACAGTGTAACTCTCCTGTGGGTACCAGGGCATTCGAGAATAGAAGGCAACGAAAAAGCGGATTAGCTCGCGAAACGGGGATCATCCACACCATACTTTGGACCAGAACCTGCCCTTGGAGTGACCAAAACCACAGCACGGGGGCAAACCAGGGATTGGATTAGAAAAAAACACGAGGAACACTGGGGGAGCCTTAGTAAAATAAGACATGGAAAGAGCTTTATAACGGGCCCATCCAAAAGAACGAAGAAAGAACTACTCAAACAAAGTAGGAAAATACTTTGCATGACAGTAGGGCTGCTAACAGGGCATGATAACCTAAGAGGACACCCACACAAGATAGGCTCATAAAATGGGCACCCAAGTTGCAGAATGTGGCACGAGGGAGAAGAAACAGCCTACCATATCCTGTGCGAATGTGTAGCGTTAAATCACAAAAGACAGGCATATTTGGACAATGAAAAGCAGCCCAAAGGAATATATTAACCAACCAGTCTCGAGGTTATACGGACTTGTAGAAGGAACAAGACTAATGGAACGATTGGTATAAAAAATAATGGGAGATTGGGCACAAAAAGCCAAGAGGCTGCGCTGCTTCCGGTAGTAAATTTAGACGGCTCCCAGGGAAAAAAAAGAAGAAAATTTAAGTTATACTCTTTCATTGCTCTCAGATATAGATAATCTTTAGTTATCTATCTAGTTTTTGGACTTTTATTATTTAAATTAATAGTAAGTTTTTAAATAATCCTAAAGTAAGCAAAAATAAAAGTTGTAAAATAAAATATAAATTGAAGTGCACATTCTAAAATAAGAATTAGATTTTAAATATTTAATTTCGACTTATAAAATATTACGTAAGAATGGGTTTTACCCCTCTTTCCCCAGATAAGGGCATGTATAGATTTTTAAACCTCCTTCTCCCCCTCGGGACCCTACGTAATTAATGAATGACCCCTTACCCTGAAATGAATCCACTTACGAAATTTAACAAGAGTACTTTTTTTAATTTAAAGCTAACACCGATGCCCATTATCTTTTGAAACAAGGTTAAAAATAGGTTTTAAAAAATGTCTGTTTTAATTTACCTCAATCTTTAATATTTCGACGTACATTTTATTTTCTTAAGCTGTATTTTTTTGGGTGTTTATATTAAAAACAAGGATATTTTGTGTATTTTTAAAAAGTATAATTAAAAAAAAGCATTTGGCTTTTCAGCTGAGTAACCATAATTATTTTATATTTTAATATAATTTTTTTAAATCTTACGAAAAGTTAATCTACCCGAAAAATAATAAATCAAAAATAATGTATAATAAAAATGATTTATTTTTTAAAGTAAATAAATTATTATTTAATTTCTAATTTAAAATTGTAAAAAATAAAACCATATTTTTCTTTAGGGGAAACGTAAAATTTTTAATAAAAAGTTTATTTATGATTTATTTTATATTTAAAAATTTAATGCAATTTTTTTTATTTAGGTTTTTTGAAGGTGATTTTATTCTGAAAAAGTTATTTTCTAACTTTAAAAATATCTAGTGAAAAAAGAGTATTCAGTTTTTTTAAATAACAATATTTATTTTATATTTATATGAAAGAGATATTTTTATAACTTAAAAAAAGTTAGTCTTTTATCAAATAATATACCAAAAATAATTTGGGTAAAGTCAAAATTAAAAAAAAAAATTTTTATAAATAAAGTACTATTAAACTTTATGAGCAAGAGGTCTCCTGCTTTTTTTTGAACTATACTTATTGCTAAAGGCCCATAAAAAATTTGGATATTTATTAAAAAAAAGCGTTTAAAAGCTTGAAATTTCTGGTTTATGAAAATATAATTATAATAATAAAATGGTTAAATCCAATATTCTAGACTCTATCCAATTTGCAAATCAGGCTTTTGTACACATTTTTTTCTTGGTCAAAAATAACCCTTTATACCTAAATATTGCTTTTGTCAAGTATCGTTTTTTATACGAAATTCTATAATTAAGTTACAAGCATATAAAATTCAAATATAAAACTTTGCAGCAAAAAGGGTATTTACGTCACAAGTGGCTAACCACACATGATCACAATGTCTGATCGACAGAAGCAACCGGGGCTTAGTTCCAATATACATCTCTGATGAGCGCGTATAGTCTAGTCAATAAGTGTGTTTCCTGCGAAAAATAGTTAAAAGGCTTTGAAAAATATGAGCGATAGCTCAATAGGGAATGCAAATCTGAGAAAGGTGTTTTAAGGATTTACGCGTTCGGCCTCAAAGCCGAGTACGTCCTACTAAATATTTTGTATTTAATATTTATTGAAAATTATTTAAAAATTATGGTATATTTCGAACACTTCAAAGAATTTATTTCCGTAAAAAATTAACTTAAAGTTGATTTTTTAACAAGTTGTCAATTAACAAAATAGTTTCGAACTTTTGTCCTTATTGTACATTAAAAAAATAAAGTTTAAATAATTGTCGTATAAATTTTTCGCTTCGTGAAGTCCTTCTTATATATACCTAACAAGATCACGCCATAAAAGTTTAAAAAATTCGAATCCTTTGTTTATAATAATTTTATAACTTTTACAAAAAAAATTAAAAATCAAAGTAATATTGTCAAAGTTATAAAGTTGTTATAAATAAAACATTAAAATTTTTTAAACTTCTATGGCGTGATCTTGTAAGGTATGTATATAAGAAGGGTCCACGACGCGAAAAATTTATACGACAATTATTTTTATATATATTTTTTTAATATTCAATGATGACGAATGTTCGACACAATTTTGTTAATTACCAATTGTCTAACTTGTTGTAAAATTAACTTTAAGTTAAATTTTTAACGGAAATAAATTCTTTAAAGTATTTTTAACTTACCATAATTTTTTAAAGTTTTTCAGTTAATATTTAATACCCTAAAAAAATATTTAGTGTGTTAAAATGTCGCACGGAGGCACATTTTCAGCATTAAATTAAAA